>CAEFZX010010154.1:0-33732 GCA_903066825.1 Alfaro cultratus
ATATATGCACATATTGCGTATGTATAGTCTGTGCAGGCTTTTTTAAAGTCCTGTGACTTAAAAAAGCACACAGAATTTTTTTAATTAACAATGCATGTGTCCTCTAGTAGCCAAGCAACAACATATTGTTGTGCTGTCACAATAAATCTAATTCTAAGTCTAAATCTAACCATTAATATTCCATTTTACAGCTAAATACCTATAACTCACTTGTTTGATGATTCCTCACGCTGACATTCTCAAACTGGCCCCAGTAACCACAATCCTCTCATTTCTTTGATTTAGTTCCATCTCCCCAAATGAAAATGGGATTTTTCTTCTTCTTTTTTTTTTTTTTTTACTGCGTCTTTGCTGGTGATCTGTTTGATCCAAGCGAGGTATTCCAGTAGAGCAGTCCCCGGTGCGCAGTCACCACAAAAATAACTGAAGGCTGTCCATAATTAGATCCAGGAGCTCTGCAGCCTGAGGTCTGTGCAGACTGAACCCCCGGCTCCCAGGAACAGACAAAGGGGGAGGAGTCCTGGACACCCGCCATGACCACGGCCTTCTCTGACAACAGGTTAGCAAAAACAAACAAACAAACAAACAAAAAAACATCTAGTTGCAAATAGCCTTACCTTACGTGGTAAGGTCCTATCTTGCAGCTGGATTTGAATCTGTCTTTTTGGGTGTCTGAATCAGCATGACTATAGGATGTAATCATGAGAAAATGACTGCAGTTATTTTCAAATTCAAATAAAAAATAAATACTTTATTGACCCAAAGGGAAATAACATTTTGCTGTAACTCAAATTACTCAAGATTCTTCAGAGAGTTATTGTAGACGGTGATGGCTGAGGGACAGAAAGAGCTCCTGTAGCAGTCTGTATTGCGGAGAATTTGAAGAAGCCTCTGTCTGAAGACTCTCTGTTTTTCTATGATTGTCTCATTATGTGAAATTCTTGTTTGCGCCGTCATGTCCAGAGGTTCCACAGTAATCCCAGACGTCTTTACAGGATCGTTGAACCGCTGTAATGTGTCTATTTCAGCCTCCAAAAATATTTACCATTTTATCTTAGAACCCTCATTTATTTGGTAATATTCAGTCCCTCACTAAAATATTTATATCCCTCAAACCTTTTCACATTTCAAGTCTTGACTTTGACTGGGCCACTCTTTAAAGACATGAATGTGCAGTGATGGCTGTTCTGCACCGACGCTCCACTGTGACGCTTTGCAACATTGTTTTATTTGGATCAGTCTAAATCTAAATCTGAAAGTTTGTAATATATTTTATATACACTGTGTAAAGATTATGACATAAATGACTAAAGTCTAGGGGGCCTTAATTCTCTCACACACCTTTTCAGCTCTTCCCACAAACTCTCCAGGGACTTGACATCAGGGTTTTGTGAAAACCTGTTAGCATATGATGAGGTGTTCCGTGTGAAGTGTAACGATATTTACGGTACTTCTAAAAGAAAACATCACGGGTCTCGTTATAGTGCCGTCGTGTCGTCCAAGCGCCTGCTGCTCGTCGGCCCAGGCATAAGGTTAAAGAGAAATCCCTTGGCAATATACGGCGCTGCCAAGCTAATCCCAGATTAGACTTGAGTACCTATTTCAGCCAGCTAATGCCCCCTTGCTTAAAGCAATAGAACCTTTTGCCTTTTGTGTTAATATTACATTGACTACGCCGTCAGACACACGCTGTATGTTCCCTGCAATTGGCACTTTGAAGTTTTCAGCTGAGAAACTCCATTAGAGATCATCTCCTTTATGTTGATTTGATCAACAAAACATAAAAAACATGAATTTGAAAGGTTTTCATATCTACGGTTATCACAAACTGAATGAAATGAGGACTGCGATATTGTTTAGATTAATCCCTACTTGGAGTAGGTTTAAAGTAAGTTGCTTATTTTTAAGTGTGATCTATTTTATTTCTGTCAGGCAGTGAATTGGCCAGTAGCCCTCAGGTGCAGTGATCTTATGAAAGCATCTTGGCGTTCCTGCTGAAAGTCAGAGAGCCCTCACGGCATCTTAGTACACTTGTTCCTCCCACATTAGCTTTCACGTGAATTTGCAATGAAAGCGCATGTTTTGGAGTTTTCATGTTCCTGCTTTAGCCTCATTTTTGTTTTTTCAGTTTCTCTTGTAAGTTACACTTTACTATGAAACACCAAATATGTGTGGAAAGGAGGTTAGATAAGCTCATCAGGAAGGCCAGCTCTGTCTTCAGATGACCCAGAATTCAGTGCAGATGTTAGGAGACACAAGGACTCTGGGTAACATCCCACTGATGAACAGTATGTCCCAGTCCATGCACCAAGCTGTTGCTGAGCTACGGAGCTCCTTCAGTGACAAACTGCTGCATCCTAAGTGCACAAATGAGCGTTACCACAGATCCTTCCTCCTAGCAACTATTACACTATGACCATCACTACTCCAGTCTCTGTTTGCAGCTTTTCTTATAAATAGTCTGTTGTTGCCTTTATATGCACAAATGTACATTTTTTAAATGATCCTACTCATGTACACATTCCTTTGAGTCAGAGAATACTATTTTTAATAAGTATTCATTATTAACCATAAACAACTTTGTAGCATGTTTGTCATGCTATAAAGTTGTCCTTATTGTACAGTATGTTAATCTTACTTCCTGTTTACATTTTCATCCTTGTGTGAATCTGAATTTCATTGACTTGCCTGTCAGTTGGTACATCTGAATTCACCCACAAAAGGTTATTTCTATTCTAAAGTAACGCAACACAGCGCAGCGCAGCGCAGATTATTTAAAGCTATATGTTTAGTAAAAGAGATCTTTTGAGAGGCAACTAGGTCTTTTGAAAAATAAAGACAGTGGATTCACTGTAGATTTTTGCACCGCTTTCTCAAACAAAACACAAGCAAACCACAGGTTCAGTTCCCTTGTAGTGTGCAAAGCTCTTGCGAAGAAAAATGTTCACCACAAAGTACTCTGATTCAGTTTGGCCATAATTAAATTAAGCATCACTCATGTGCTTGAATATAGTCTAATCAAGACAAATCAAATTAGATCTGACCAAATCAAACTTCTTGTCATTTTGTTGTGGTCTAAAACGAAACACGATCGGGCTTCACTGGGATCTCTGACGTAATCGAAGCAAGAAACAATTGTGCAATAATGCCGTGTAATATAAAGTACAGTTTCCTTACCAGGAGCAATCTCAGCTCGTCTCGTTTCATTGGCTGTTTGACTTCCTCATCCCTAAGAAAGAATCAAAGACTTTGGATGCCAGTTCTAATAAATGTTTAGGGTCTATTGTTTTCTGTGGGCCTCTTTATTCTTGCTTGTGAGATTAGTTTTTGATGAAAGCTGATGGAGAACCACCATGTCGTCTTGCAGTTGTTGGATTTTGTGTCTTATGGTGTTGAACTTGTTCAGAATAGAAACATTTTTGTCTCCAGCATTTCAAAGTGGATTACACCATAGATTGAGCATCATATGAAACAAGCTAACAAGCTAAAATGCCATCATCAAAATAATCCAAAATGTTGACCAATGTTCCTGTTTCAGCAGAGGACGTTAGCTCTCAAGTCTCTTTTATGCCTGCTTTCATATTTGTGATCGCCGTCTGATAGCCTTTCATGCTAACAAGCTGTGTGGAAATTACAACATTTTAATTATGTATTTAACAATATTCCACTTCTTCAGGTTGCTGAAAAACATTACTATATTAGTCAAGGTTTCCAGCAGTGTATTATAAGCCTGGCGGGCCACCAGGCTTTACTTGTGCCCCACCAGGCTAAGTATTGTTGACTTATTTTAGTTGTTTTTTTTTAATTGCCTTTTTTTAAGACGCTATAGTTGGAGTTTAGGTATTAATTTTCTTGTCTTCCAATAACACATAATTATTAAGTGATATTTTCAAATTTCCTGTCAACTATTAAAAAGAATTATCTCAAAAACACAGCGAACTGCTGCATGACTGTCGTAGCGTCCCAAGCACCTTGCTTAGCAAGTTTTCTGGGGAAATCCTGCTAATTACTCATTTTAAAAAAATATAAATAATGATTGTAGATTTTTTTTTTTTTTGCCTGTCACATGGATTGTAACAAAAAGCACTCATACACTGAAAAAAAATGTTTCTTTGAATCAACTTTTAAAAAATGACAAATATTTTGACAGACAATTTTATTAATTTTGCTCAATCTACATTTCCGATTGGAATAAATCTGATTTCAGAATCATAAATCAGAGTTACTGCTAATAAAATTAGCTGTACCAAATTAGAGCAAGTTTTTTTTTTTTCTTAAGTTGTTTCAGACAAACGTTTTTTTTGTTGTTGTTGTTGTTTTTTTCAGTGTAGAGCAGATTTGGTTGCGGCTGCTGATCTGGGAGGACCGAGAGGCACCGAGGCAAAACTCCCTGAGGCGGCCGGCCAAAAGGAAGCCTTATTCAGGCAGCAAGTAAACAACACAGCCTCCAGCTTTTGTTCATATGAAAATTAACCCGATAATATAACTAATCTGCTCACTCGGTTTTCATTGCGTTGTTTAAATTCATTTATTCGTTCGGCTTCATCCTGCTCGGTGCGGCTCGCCAGCTTGTCACATGGCCAACAAGGAGGTACAAGGGTCATCAAATTACCACATTCACACACTCATGTACAGGTGTTTGCAAATCACTGATTGTATGATAAGCATGCAAGAAGGAGAAGAGCCCTCACACAGGCATGAGGGGAACATGCAAACTAAACAGGCAAGATAGAAACCCGAGACTTTCTGACTGCAAGGAGGCGATTTCAGTGTTTAAAAATGATTCAAACCAGCTGAAAACAAGGTAAACGTTAGCGTCTTAGCAAGACAGGCCTCATAATACGGAGCTTTGCAAAGGTTTTGATGGCTGTCAAGTGTTTTTACAACTTCACACACTTGAAATAGGAGCATTTGACTAGACGTCAGGAATTTACTCACTCTTATTTGTTTAAACCGGGGAACAGGAATCAAAGAAAAGGTGAAAATAAACTCGCATGCAAACATTTTAGAGAAACATTTGATCTTAAAATAGCCATTAATCCTAATTATCAGTGCTGCCATTAATTGTAGACATGTAGTTCTCACAATTTCAAGAACATTGAGAATTATTTTTAGCCTGAAGTGAAGCGAAACATTTTTTGAATCAGATTTAAACTTAAAAAAAGGTACTGAGATTAAACATATATAAACATGAAGTAAAGTAAAAAAAAAAAAAAAGAAAGTCAATTTTACATAATACTGGCCCTTCAAGACGACTTATCCCCTGCCAAACACTGGGACGTGGTTACTATAGCAACCACAAGGACGTGTTTGGCTTCTTTTGTGGAAGAAGCTCTGCTCCCTCAACATGAGCGTTTCTTCCTGTTTTGTCATTGTTTTACACTCTTCGGCTGTTTGCTCTTCTCTCTCCTACAATTGTTGCAGGACATTTTTTTAAGGATCTTTTTTTTCCTATATGTTACGATTATAGAAAGCAGAAGTTCTTTAAGGCGCTAAAAGCAAAAAATGTCAACAAATGGAGAAACAGGTATATGTATGTCTTTGTCGCTGTTATCCATATAATAGTATCACTGCAAAAACACAAACTCTTACTTAAATTGATTTATGTAAAAATTAAATTACACTCATATGGTAGTAAACTAACCAATAGTTTCATATGTACACTGCAAAAACACAAAATCTTGTCAAGTATTTTTGGTCTAGTTTCTAGTGCAAATATCTTTGTGCACTTGGAATAAGACAAAACTAACTTACAAGAAACAGGGACATGGGAGAAGATTTAATAGGGCAAAGTTCACCAAAATTTGACTTCTGAGCCTCCCAGATGGCTAATTTTCTAATAACTCCCCTCATCCACCACCAGGGGGCATTGGGACATGGGAGAGAGAGAGGATTAAATATGGGAAATTTGGGTGGAGTAGAGAGATATAGGAGCTTATTTTAAGTAAATAATTCCTTCATATTGATTTTAAAAAGTTAGAACTTTTTACAGTACTAGTGTTCCAGCATTTCAACTATAACAAGACATTTTTCCCATGTCCTAAGTGAAACAGTCTGCCAGTGGTAGCACCAGTAGATTTTAAAAATTAATGTTAAGAAATAATTGACTTTGAAACAAAATTCTATATTTTGCTGAAAAGTTACTTGTGAGTTATTTGTATCTCATTTAAGACGTAACAACATATTTCCACCAGAAACTAGGCCAAAAATACTTTTTATTTTATGGTTTTTTGCAGTGTTAAGCAGAAGTGTGGGACCAAATATACATTTTCCAGAGATGCTACCTTTTGGTCACTCTAAACATCGGACACTATTAGACGCATTAAGCTGTACCTTATTGAATATGAATTAATCATAACATATCAATCAATCAATCAAGTTTTATTTGTATAGCACATTTCAGCAGCAAGGCATTTCAAAGTGCTTTACATCATATCAAAAANAACAGTAAAAACAATAAAAACAACAATAAAAACATGACATTTAGTCAAGTTCCATCATGTTTCAAATAAAATCCTAACCATAAGAGCTTTATGTTCTTATGTTATGCCTGCAGCAGCTTTCTTATACATGACAGTGTGCGTACAGGACAAGTTCACGTCTCAGCCCGTGTCAGACATCTTTGGTATGCAGCAGAACCAGAGCTATGTTCGATTGCTCAAACTCTGCAGCGACTTATAGCATGTGGTGCATCCAGGTCAACTTGAACTAAACCCAAAGGAATGCTCAAGTAGTACTGTAGTTCCCTGTAGGGGGTAAAATGAGATATTTTGCTTCCGGGAGGTTAAGAGTAGCTTCATACCTTCACGTTGTCGTTTCAGTCCTTACTACTTTCTTTTCGCACTTGTAAACAAACCACCTCATCTCCGTGTGCGTATCCCACGGCGTCTGAGTTTATTTACCGTTGTAGTGAAGAGTCTTTAAGAGTCATGGAAATCAAAAGCCACAAAAAAGGCTAAACAAATGTCATGTTTATTTCAGTTGCAGATTAAAACTTTTTTGTAGTCACACTCTGTTTGCATCTCTTTTGGCTCTGAACCTGTTTGGGCCAGTTGACAGATTATGACTCCTGTTTGACCCAAGATAAATATAAGTGAACTCCTGACCACTAGAGATGAAGCGATTAAAAAAAAACAACCTCTAGACCACAGTCATTCTGGGGATCAATTTTATCACGGTTTTTCTTAAAGCTGTTTCAAAGGTGAGTAAAACATAAAGTTTATAAGCCAAAAGGTTGGAATTACTGATGTGTAGGCCTGCCTGTCAACGTACTGTAATTTGAATCTTTTTTTTCTTTCTTAAAAACTGGCTCTAGCCCAGGCTAGAAAGGGCCCCTTTTCCTTCCAAATCCGGCCCTTTCTACAGAGTCTGATTTGTAGTGCAAAGTGTAATTGTCTTTGAAAGAAATGAAGTAAAAACGATATATTTGACAAATGTTTTGTATCAAGCCCCTCGCTCCTTAAATTAGACAGCTAGCCTTTAAAAGTCCGAGTCTTTGTCATTGGATATTTCCTTACAGTGTGAACAGGCATAATGAAATTGGGAAACGGTTCTCTCCTCAGTGCACTTATATGAAATAACAAAACAACAACAACTAATAAACACATTATCCTCAAACATAACATGACATTTAATAGTGTCAAATATCAGCGTTGAATCTGTGAAGCGAACACATCAGCACAGCCCTGCTGTATTGACTTCATGTTGCAGCTGAAACTTGTCTGCCCCCTATAGGAAGCTCGTAGAATTACACCATCCAGTTGTTTCACATCTTCAGCCATATTTAGCCTTTATTCAAAACAGTGGAGGTAAACATACAGAGTTATGTACGACATGTCACATTGCAAAACATATTTTATCCAAAGATGTTTTCTTTTTCATTTTAATTCTCACCTGCTGTGCTTGTACATTAACTTGTCTCTATTAAAGCTTTAGCAACCCAAACCCTGCATGATGCTTGTGTCAGCTTATGTGAGCTGTGTAACGCCCACAGACCTTATCTAGCTAAAACTGACAGTGCATCTTCGGTGGTGATTAATGCCCCCTTAAGATAACCAGTCCACGTTTGATACTGTGCGGTAAAACATTTACTCCGAGGCATTCACATGACATGTAAAACATCCCATGTGTCTCCTGGGTACCAAACTCTGAAAAAGCGCGTTAAGCGCAGTGCGTTCTATTTACAAATGAAACTCGCCGAGTCCCCGAGAGAAAGACTGGGGGTGATGAATCAGTTCTGAGACAAGACGGGTAAACATTGAGAGGAGGCAGAATGTGGACGTTCCTGTTTCTTAGCCCGAGATTCTTTCCCGTGTTTATGTGAACAATGTTAGGCAGAAAAGGGCTGTGGCAGTTTTCACTCTGAACTTCGGCCCTGGCAGGGAACTCCTGCCCCCGAGCGTCTCCGTCCAACGAGCCACGACTATGGACTGCGGCCACTGAAAAGTCAACAACCGTGGCACCAAAACATTTTAAGGGACATACGTTGACTGGTTGATGTTTGCAGTGACATGGAAAAATATCTGCTTCCCTTTCCTTTTTTTTTTTTTTTTTTTTTTGTCCATTTCAGTCTCAATTAAATGCTTCAGATCATCAAACAAAATTTTAAATCACGTTTTCTTTTGACCTCAATAGTTAAAATTTCCATTTGTAAACTGTTTTTTTTTTTTTATTATTCTGTCAGTTCATCTTTGCCAGATCGTAAAATTCCTTTTATGATGTGGAACAAAAGAAAAACCTCAACTGATTCATTTAAGCTGATCTAATTCATTGTCTTTCTTTGTATTTGTTTACACACCAAAACAGACCAGAATGACCTCTGTGACCTCATGTGTCACCATGTCTCAAACATTTCCATGACGGGACAGAACAGGAAAAGTTGAAGGTGGAGCAAACAGGCCTGCACTGGAGTATCTGTTTGCATTTGGCAGAGCTTCTGAGGGCTAGTTTATGTACAATGGATTTCAATAACATTGATTATTTCATTACACATCAACCTGCAGAGCCAACACTCATGCTTACGATCCTACTGATTCACACGTGTGTAAGAAACGATCAATAATCATGAGTCACAAAACATTTGGTTGAGGATGCGGTTCAACGATGGACACCTTAATGTCTGGAGGTAAAGACTAAAAAAACTGGTGGCGATGAAATTAGAGCTATTTAAGACATTCTTAACAAAAACCACATTAAATGGATCGCTTAACAAAGTGGAGTTATGTGAAAACCGCAAAACTGCCCATTTGAAAGACAAACAATGAGCGTAACTGTGGCGACACTTGCAGGAATGTCATAAAATGTGATTACCAATATCAGCTGAGTAATGTCAGTGTTTTCTTTTTTTTTAAAGAAAAGTTGAAATTTACTAATGAACTAGACTCGCTTGGAAACAAAAAGATGGAGTCGGATTTATAAATCCTAAAGCTGTGGAGTGTTTCATGAACCGATGTGGTGAACTGCTTGGCGTTGTCAGTGAAGCGAATAGTTATGTCTGGTTGAGTAAGAAATGTGTCGGTGGTCTAACCGGTGCAAAAACATGACAATGTGATTTATCAGTAAGCATCAATGGTCACAGGCTTTAATTTCAAAAACTCCAGCATCAGTAAGCCTTAAATTCAACATTAACATGCCTGTGTGTACTGATAACAACAGATCGCAAAACGCCTCCAAAAGTCCTGAGAGATCCTCCGTAGAATATCAGTGACAGCGGAGAAACACATGTTTGACTTTTGATAATATTTTTAGTGAGATTATTAGAAAAATATGGACTAAATTTAGATTTAAAACCTTTTTTGCCAGATGTAAACAGTAAAGATGCATTTAGAAACTCACGACTGTAGCCATAAAGGAAACAGTTGTTGGACAGATTTGGAACGATGAACTCAAAGAAATACGATGCATTTTGGTCAATAAGAACTTCATAGGTACAACAAGAGGAATTTTGACTCTGTCTTCATTCTCATTTGTAGTCACGCTGCCCGCAGCCTTGCTTTTCCAAATGTATCAATGAAATATATACAGTACTGCTTTAAGTCAATAATGCCACGAGTAGCTTTGGAAGTAAATAATATACACTTGAGGTATGAAATTCAGGAAAGTGCTATTTGAATGCTGTAGCAATGACTCAATAATAAATATCCATGCTGTACAGACGCTTCTTTTGCACCAATGGAAATTCAACCAGCTTGGAACTGAGGTGGTGACATGAGGGAGGTGGAAGTGAAATCCACAACCTTTGGATTGGAAGATAGCGACGCTTCCTACTGAGTCACTTTTATCTGAAAACAAGGAGATAGTGATGTCAAGTATCTCTTTTAAAGCAGTAGCAAATGGAATAGTTTTAACGCTCTTCATCCCAATACACCATAAAATACTGCACACCGCAGGAGCTACAATTTTGATGAATGTGCTTAATTTCTTATTAGATAGATATAAGCAAAGCAAGATACGACAGCAGCTCAAGAAATTTTCCTAGTCTGGCCAATGGCGCATTGACATACAGCTTTGGAAAAAATGAAGAGACCACTGCAAAATTATCAGCTTCTCTGCTTTTACTTTGTATATGTTTGAGTAAAATGAACATTGCTCTTTTATTCTATGAACTACTAACATGTCTCCGAAATTCTAAGCAAAACGAGATATGGTCAAAATAACAAAAAAAAGATGCAGAGCTTTCAGACCTCAAATAATGCAAAGAAAACAAGTTCATATTGATTCAGGCACAACAATACTAATGTTTTAACTCAGGATGAGTTCAGAAATCAATATTTGGTGGAATAACCAGGAGGTTTTCAATGGGGTTCAGTGCAGTGGACTCTTCATTTTTTCCAGAGCTGTATGAATGGAAGACTACTGATCCAAGCATAGATCCCTGGAGGACTCCTTAATTAATTAACTCTGGAATCTGAGGAAAAATATTTAAAGTCAAGAAATAAAAAAGCCTTAAACCACACTAATAACATGTTCAGTCCTTTTTGACATAGTGTGACAGGTTATTAGCATGATGCCTTGTATCAGCTAAATACTCAAAGTAGAAAATGTTGAAGCTTTGTAAGCATTTTGGAACGTTGCATCGTTTTCATCATTTGACTCTTAACATTAGACATCATCACTCTTATAGCTACTAGATACTATATCAGCCACTGCTAGCTATACTGGTCATCTGAAGTGTCTCTTTTTTAGACTTTAAAGTAATTACATTTTCTTTAAAAAGTATATTTTTGGGAACTACATAATTGGTTTTAGTTTAATTTATGGTTGATGGATTAAGAGTTTGTTTTATAGACCTTTCATGCAATTCTATTTTCCATCTTACATGTACAGTTAGAAAAGCATTTCGCTTCGATGCTTTTGACTTCACAAAAGCAAAAATTAGTCACAGTGAGAGGCGCGGCTTAAAAAAAGAGAGGGGTTCCGAAGCCAAAGGAAATGATCCATAGTTACAGCAGAACCTCAAGAGTATGTCAGCGTATCAACAGTATTGCTATTAATATTGAGAGGAGGTGTAGCAGTATCCATGAAATGACCAACCTTTGACCCTCTTTATCACACAAGTGAAACCTTATCTTGGTGTTGTGTTACAAATGCTCCTTGACATTGTGGTTTGTTTGGCCACCCAAAATGAGCTGAACTGGATTTGCACTTCGTTCCCTTCTTGGAGTTGGCTCTCTGCTTTTTCTGTGCGTTAACAGCGACAACAGAAGTGAAACTCACACCTCAAGCTACCCTGCAGCTTTCTGAGAAGCAAGGGTCAGCTATTAAAGTTCACACCAGCCAAAGTGACAGGACTTGTTAGGATCATGTTATGTTCAGTTTAAGCTCATTTATTGCTCTCGAGCGTTAACTGTTACCTTGTGCACTCCAAAACGGAAACATCTATCTTCACACTTCAGATTTTCTGCTTGTTTACTGAAGCAGATGCCTTGATAATTTGGCTTTGGGCTTCACTATTTCAGCGTTCACTGATTTTCTAATGCTATCATTTCGTTTGGACCAAAGAAATGTCTACAGCTGGGGAGGTAAATAACTGATAAAAGAAGGAATTACTTGGAGGAATCCATTGCCTTGCAAAAAGCATTGCTATCCATAGGACATGTTCTCTTTCAGTCCTCTCATAATTACAGATATCTACGTGTTTTTTTCTAATTTTACGTGTTAAACCAGAAGAAAGCTGCCTGTAAATCTGAAATTTTATAAAACAGGATACATAGTTTTCTTCTTTTTTTATTTCTCAAAGAAACCAAGGCACGACCACAGAATGATGCCGTCACCAAAGTGATTCTCAGGATTATGTGCCATGTTAATTTTCTTTCTATTCAAATCTGGAGAAATCCTATTAACTTGCATAATTTGTCTTAAACTCGGATTTCAATTGACTACGCAGTGAACTTGAATGTGTTTCAGCTTCAAACACAAACAAAACATGTTTAACATCAGATGTCGGACAACACTACGTGTGCCAAAGATTTAACAACACACAAACCAGAAAGATCTGGGAAATAATCATTTCTGCCCACTTTTGTTAGTGTTTATATCCATCTCGGCAGCTGGATTCTGAATTCGGGGCTTTTCGGCAAACTTCGACTTTTCCAGTAACTCAGACATCCTACAAATAGAGAGCATATTTTCTCCTTATGTCAGGACTTTTGTCTCAATAAGTACAACATTTTAACAACAAAGTAGTTAAACTAGTACAAAAAGAGACAGTAAAGTGGTGCCGTAAATGAGTCGAATGAATTGGATACAGAAAAAAAAACGGACTAGTAGCTTTAATTAAAAACAAATTGCTTAGATACATATGAATTTTGCTTGGCGCTTTTGACAAGTCTTGGCTTTGAAGTAAAACATGTAAAATGTACATTTTTAAAAGCGCTGTTCGCTGCAGTGGTTCAGGAGGGAGGGTGATGTGTTGCTGCCTGTAGTAACCGGTGACGCGGCGTGAAGCGCAAGAACAGGAAGAAGAAGAAGAAGAAGAAGAGGAGGGAGGAGGCAGAAGAAGAGGCCACCGTCCTGTTTGAGTGGTTAGCTGCTGCTCAGTGGAGCCGCAGTTGTTCCTCTCACGGCTATGATTGACAGAGGCAGCAGAGCTTTACTCGGGCATGTCCGCACACTCGCTCGGTTGTTGTCGTAACAACAGGCAGACCTGCAGCATGGCGAGTCCAGAGAGAGCCCAGAGCTGCCGCTGCGCTCGCACAAGAACAACAGCGCGTGTCGGAGTCTTCAGGATGTTATTTATTGCTTTTATTCACGCCGCGCGGGCGGATAAACAAGGTTTGTAACTTAGCTGACTGACTGTGTCCGCGTTAGCAGGCGCTAACTTCCGCAGGCATTTTCAGTGAAGTGCGGGTAAAGGTTAGCCTTACCTCCGCGGGCCAACTCTACCACGGCTAGCCCGCTTACACTGAATTATTGTTTTCCTTCATTGCCATAAACAAGGTTTAATGGTAGCGTTTATTAGCACAGCTCAGAGTGAAGGAACTAGCGACATGTTGGTTTGTAAGTGGCCTTTTAAACGCTAGCTTCCTTCGCTCTCTACTTGCTGTCATTCCTTCCATATAAGGCTAAGTTAAGCTAACTCTACATTTTGGAGAAGTCTGAAAAGGTACGGAGCTGCCTCTTAGCACCACGGCTAACACTAATTTTAGCTTAAACCTGTCACTGTCCGACCTGAAAGCACTGGAATGAAGACATGTCAGTCCTGGAAGGTGACTTCCTCATACCGAGTCATGTCTGAGGTGAGGCAGGCAGAGTTTTATTTTGTAAACGTGGCTTCTCGGTTTGACTCTTGACCCTCTCCCGGGTTCAGGTTGGGACGGACGGCTCGGCCCGCAGGCTAAATGACAGCCCGGTTGTTATTTACCCAGCCGGGTTGCGGCTCGCTGCGGTCATATCATATCATGTCAGGTCAGAGACAGGCGGACAGGTGACACCCACTGTCAACATCAGCTGTGGAAACTTTGAAACTGTTACTGTTTACACTGCTTCCACAGTCCAGACAAACCTCTCCCAACTTCTCGGTGTTTGACTGCTTGATCTTTTTCATGCCTTTTATGCTACACTAAAAGTTGTAAATCCACGGTTCTAAACTGTGGCACAAGTGCAGCTGGTTGTTGCACTTTGGGAGCCTTTAGAAATGCTGGCACTGTTATTTGCAATGCAAATGAATTAGCCATGATGTGGAGCTGTCAAGTGGCAAAAAGGGGATTTAAGCAGGTTGACATTTGCATCAATTGAAAATGCAGTGGAGAAAAATCTATTACAGTGGCTCTCTAAAGTTAAAGTTTTGGATCTGGGAATAATGTCAAACCTAATGTAACCCTTTGCTCTAGCTCGGAAAGTTTTAGGGAAGTTGTATCACCTTTATTGCATCTTCAAAACTGTACAGAAACGGTTTTCATGGCCATTTTGGATTTTGAGTTCTGTTTTGGTGAGGAACCTCCAACATTCCAGCTCAGGGATTCCAGCTTAAAGAACCAGCTACTAGCTTTTCCAACTTCACCTGACAACAAACACTCCACACACTGTTGTGTTAAAATACCTTAGGAATGGTGGTACTTGACCAACAAAACAGTAAAACCAGTTTTAAGAAGAAGAAGAACTATCTTTACATCCTTCTGTCTGAAGAGGTGAGGTGTGATTTTAAAATAAAATACACAAAGTCTTCTTTAATCTGAGATGCTGATAAATGCATTTCACAAACTGTCGTCAAACTTTGGTTTGTGCATTTTTATAATCATTATTAATATTTTGTAAATGGGCTACTTTGCACTCCTGTGAGTTTGTTGATCCCTGGAGGGTTTCACCTCTAAGCCACATCGTGTTTCCACACTGAGCGCAGGCTGGCATGAGGTTCTCACGGTATGATAACCTTAATTAAAAATACCACAGTTTCACAATATTAACACAAGCATTTCAACAGAAATTATTATACTTAGGGCTAATACATTTCTAATTTTATTTATTACATGGGTTTGACACACGGATGAAGCCAAACGTAGAAAAAAAAGCGCCACTTTTTAATTTATTTTGTTTTTTGCTGCTTTTCTTATTTTAAAAAAAATACCTGATCTTAACTTGGTAAAGCTAAGTTAAGCTAACACCCAGATCATTCACACACACACTTGCTGCACTGTTTGTATAGTGCAGTTACTAAGAAATGCCACGACAAATCTTTGGATCAGTGGATGAAACCGTGTAAACTGCAAATTTTTAAAGTGTCCAGTGTTAAAAAGTTACAAAAACATGATGTAACATACTCGGATTAAATGTTTTTTTTGGGGGGGTTTTTTGTAAATTGAATCTTTAGAGGAAGGAAATGTTTCCAGATGTAAGTTAGAAGGTGGACACAGTAGAGACATCTGATCAGCAGAGTTTGGACTTCAGGCTTAATTTGAGGGAATCCCATTGCAGTTGAAATAAAAGATGTCCGCCTCTCTAAAGCCTTGTTGATAGCAGCGCCATTGTAAAGGATTTACTACCTTTTTCACAACCCGACACCTTACAACATCCAGAAATAGATGCGCGGCGCAGGCACTTCGTTCGGAGGGGCCGTCCTCAGTTCACAACCTGTGGCTGAAGCCAAACGTTCCCCCACTGTGAGCAGATATGGAGCGTGAATCTTTTAAGAGAGCTTTAAATTACCTTCACATGAAATTATAACTAGCGGCTCAGGGAAACTGCTAGACGGACTGAGCGGAAAATGTTCTCATTTGTCAATAAGGAAATGCGAGCGGTTTCACCAAGCTATTTTTACATGACATTTAATTCTGCTTTTCTCTAGAATTGTGGCCCAGTTGGCAGCTGTTGCCAGCGTTTGAAATTAGCGTTTAAAAGCTGTGTCTTCTTCTATTTATATGTTTGGTTTTTTGCATTGCAAATAAGCTTTTATATATATATATATATATATATATATATATATATCAACTATTGCAGCACAATCAAATGACACCATGTTTTGTGTTTTTTTTATTAGTTTTTTTTATGTAACGTTTGATTTAATCAGCTTTGTTAGTTGGTAAATGTACTGAGATGAAAAGCTGCCCTTTTAACTATGATGGTGGTGTAAATAAAGCTAATTGGTTTTTTTTTTTCTTTTCTTTTCTTATGTTTTTTACAGCATTCATTCAGTCAGACACAATTCTAGAGGTTCTACATTTTGGTGAGGGAAGCCTTTTACAGGTAAGGCCTGTTGTTTCCATCCATCATCTGAACGTTAACAGAGGATTATCAACCTGATTAAGAAACACTAAGTTGGCATGCAATGCAACTGGCAGAGCTTCTGACTAAATAATCATATTTTTTGATAATTACTTCCCATGTGATTTTTGTCTTGCAGGCAGAGTCTGACATTGATTTTAGTTTATATCATCAACAAAGGTATGACATGTTTCTCCTTTTGCTTTCTAATGATGCGTTTAAGCTTGAAAACAAGAACTGGATGAACAAGTTTGACATTTTTTGAGCTTTTTCTATAATCCAAGCTGTCAGAATATTACAAAGAAGCTCAAATATTTACATGCATCCCCTGTAGATCTGGAGTAAATGTGCTTTAGCAAGTCGGACCAGTTCTGTTGTTTCTTTGTCCTGTTGGAAAACCTACTTGTCTTTTAAAATCTTACCTTTTGTTTTGAGGTTAAGTTGATGAATTAGCCGTCATCCTTTTGTATTTCATGCTACTGATGCAATGTCACTGTATACCTGACAGCAAAACAACCCCACAGCATGATGCTGTCACCACCTTACCTGACAGTTGGAATGGTGTAACTTTTAAAAACATTGCCAACTATGTAGGGAGCCAAGCTGGAATGAGTCAGTCTTCTCAGAGGCTCAATGTGCTTTCACGTTACGAGTGAAACCGGTTTCCCGTTATTTTAACATTTGAACTGCATTGATATATTGGATTAAAATGCAACAGAATTAGCAAAAAGGCTATTTTTTTATCAGTTGCTCGTGGACAGTAAGTAATTTGTCTCGCTAAAAACAAAGGTTAAAATGACCTGACACAAATTTTGTCAATAAATAAAATCAGTACAAACAGTAAATACAAAAATAAAAGAAGCTGCAACACAATTAATATAAAAGGTATTTTAAGTTCATGTCAGATTTAATAATTTCTTTTTAATGACTGACAGATTTCATACAATTAAATTAGTTTAATTGTATGATAAAGCGAGATAAAGCGATTTAAGATTCTGGAAGAGGATGAGCTGCTTACTTTGCATGGAAACTTGTGGATTTTTTTTAAAGCTAAAAAGAGTGAGAGAGAGAGAGAGGTGCAGCTTGCTACGGGAGACTCATCCAAATATTAGTGCATGCATATGTTTGTGTGGATTTTGGAAAATCCACCCTAAATTTAAGTGTCAATAAACACAAAACGGTTCTTGTTTTAAAAAGATTATAATTGGATGTGTTGATTTGATGTTCATTCCACTCGGTGGGGAAAGAACAGTAGAACTGAAATGTATTTACAGTAGAGACGCACCGATCCGATATTTCTATCGGTCCCAATATTTTACAGAATTCTATATCGGGTATCTATGACAAAGTGTCCGATCCATAAGGGCAGATTTATTCTACGCTTTATTCTGTTTACATTATAGCTATGATTTCTATTTGCACTTACAGAACCTTTGACAGGTTTGTCGCAGTTTATTTTCACATCTTACCAAGGTAGTCAGCTTATTGCTTTTGGTAGTTTCTTTATTATTTATTTTCCGTTGGCTGTTCTACTCCTAATGGCACTGACAGAACAAATCAAAGTTGTTTAACATGTTTGACCCAGCTTGTGAAACTATTGATGTATTTCAGTGTGCTGTGCTGGTCTAATTCAGTACATGTATGTCTGTAAAAAAAAAAAAGAAAGTTTTGAGTCTATGTAGCACTACTTTTCTGTATCTGACAGTACCGGGCGATACTAAACCTGATATCTGTGTCGGTAATTGAAGTGAAAAAATGCATCCCTATTTACAGGCACGATGTCATATCAATATATTTTTCTAGCTTGCACTCAGTTGTGATCTGTTGTTACCAAATAACCAAGTGAATAAAAGGCCGCCTGCCGTACACTTGACTATTCTCCCATTCTTATAATGGGACCGACGTTGGAAAAATAGCTGCTGGTGTAGCTGGGCAGAGACGGGATACTTTTAATAGCGAGGTGCGACTGTATGGGGCAACCGACAAGTCAAAATTGCTACATATAGTGAGCCGCAAGCTTCCAGTCACCCGTCTGGCCAAAGTGCAGAGAGCTCTCCTCTCTTCTCAGAACGGGTCCAGCAGGGCAGAGCTGTGATGTCGGCGTGAACCGACCCGCAGGATCTCTCCACCGTACTCAGTGTGTGTACACAAATATGGCAGACAGCGGACGGCTTTGAGGAAGTTTGCCTTCTAGTCACTGTCGTAACATCCCTCAGTCGTATGCTGTTTGAACTACAGTGAGTGTCTTTGCAGTTGGACGCTGCACTGATTTTTAGGTTTAGTTTAGTTTTTTGTTTTTTTTCTTGCCGTGTGCGTCTTCTGGGTGTGCTTTGTTATGATGGGGGTGCGTGTCCAACAGAGCGGTGCTCAAACTTGAAAACGGCTCTCCATCATGGCTGGCAGGAAGCTTGTAAAACTTAGCTGACTTGTGGCTTCATGTTTCTGTTTTTGTGGTCTGCAGCTGTTGCAGCTACATGTACCCGGCATGCATCATCTATACGTGTGTTTGCGCCGTGTGTAGGGGGGTTTACCGTGTGCAGCTATGTTAAAGTCCATGAAGTCGTTATCTCGTGGAATCATAGTGCAAGTGCTGACAGAGGTGTGTCAAAGGAGTGTTTTGAATATTTTTTTTTTAAGGCTCACACTTCCTCTTTTACTGCACCATGTTGAGCTCTGGAATCAGTTTGTGTAAAGCAGGATTTTCTCTTCCTCTGGAATGAATTCACTTAACATACAATGTGCATGTTTTCTTTTATGCATTTTTTTTTACGCACAAAGCTTATCAACCATACCTTGGTGTTATTGGCTAGTGGATGTAATAAACCTGCTGATGCGTAGGACTACCGTATTTGCATTAGTAAAAGAATCTTAACTTGGTGGATTGGACACCAAAACTGGCTCCAGCCCAGGGGCCCAAACCCTTGTAAGTCCGGCCCTGGTGAAGGCGTATGAATACTTTTGCAAGGCACTGCAGCTCATAGAGGAAGAGCCTCTGCTCTCTCAGCTCTGAGAAAAATGTAGCCACTGCAAGCTATTTTTCTTTTTTTTTTTTTTTCTTTACTCCAAAAATCTTGTGAGCAGTTGTTATATTAGCGGCACAAAGCGGGGACAGGCTCTAGGTGACAGTTCATGCCGCAGGAACATTGAATCTTGGCACATTTTGTCTCCCCGGGGATGTAAACCCATCCCGCCTCGGAATATCCCGGCTATTGGAGCGCTGCGCTCCGGCTTTTGTCTGCTCTTGTAAGCAGAGGCTCGGTAGTAAAAGAAGGTGAAACGGATCTCCAGCAAATTGTCCGACTGCAGGGCGGTGTTAACGCAATTACGCGAGTTATATAAACCGAGCGTGTCCCTTTGTAAGAACAATGTGAGACAGTATAATTAGGGGAGCACAGTTAGATTAAATATTTGCCTTGGATGGGGAGTCTTAGTCACAGATGAATTAGTCATATATGTGGCAAGATAAACACGTGATGTTCAGCTCCTGCTAAATGAGCCGACTCTCAGCTGACTGCCACGTCTGCCATCTCTGAACTTCCTTTTGCATGAGATTTACATAAAGGCTCACGTTTCTGTTGTGTACTCCCTCCCTCCCGCGGGGGGAGCCGCCCCTCTGTCTATTGTTTAGATACACCTGTCGCTGGACAAGTTCTGTGAGTTTTACAGCCACAAAGCAATTCTATCTAGAGAAGCACCACAACCTGAAAGTGACACTGAAAGCTCCTTCTTTCGTTCCCATCCCGCTTCTTTTCTCTTCTTTTTTTGTTGTTGTTGTCATTTTCCAAGTTTCGTAAAGACTTTGGACATAGACATGGCGTTCTGCGGATGGGAAGGGATCCATTGGATTATTTACGTCCTAAAAAAAGCAAAAACCAGGAGTTCATTGGTCATCTAGTCTCTCTAACTTTTGAACTGAACCCAAAGCATGGATATTGCTGTTGCTTGCCTGCTCTTGCTGCTGTCACACCTTCCCGTCTCTTGCAGCACGTCCCCGCACCGAGGGAACTGCCGACCTATACGATTTGAACCTCCAATGCTAGACTTTCATGAACAGTGAGTATTTTTTTATCTCTCTGAAATATTAAACCTGTTAGTTTTGCATAGTTTGTTTCCTGTTTGTCAGGTTTGAATTCATGTATCTAAAATAAAGGGATTAAAATGTCTTTAAATTCATAAAAAATATGGAAGTTGGCCTTAAATACTTTAGTCAGAGGTCTTAAATTTTTCCTGGCGGAACTATTTAATCTTGCATATGCAAGTTTTGTTTCTCACTGGATTTTCTGTCTGGCAAAAGTAGCTGCTAATATATCCTAGCTAGGTAGCTTTTTTTCCCTGTCATGTGTAAGTGCAATTTTATCGCCATTTTGCTGGACATTGTTTGTTTTTTCCACTGGTTCACTTCTGTTGATGAACCATTCAAGGCTAGGCACATTCTGTGCAAAAACCAAAACATTTAGGCTGGACACTAAGGGGGGTAAAGACTTCAGAGAGTCATATGCAGTGTGAGAAACACAAACTTGCTGCTAACAGCCTCAAACAGACCCCAGAAATGCCAGTTTTTTTATGCTTGGTTATAATACAGCAGGATCTCCCAACCATCCCTTACATTAAAAGTTTTTTCTGCCTTAGATTTAATTCAAGGTGATATTAAAACCGTTTTAAAGGCTTAAATTTAAATCAACATTAGTTCTCTACCATTTCCAGTGAAATCATGTTTGCTTTGCTGTTAAGATGATATAAAACCCTTTTTCTTGTTGATCTCTGGATCGCCCAGAAGAAAACAACAAGTTAACTCCACAGCCAATGCATAGCTTCAACTACTCACTAGATCACATACTTGTCTGATTGTGGAATCATACATCAGTGTTCTTTAAAATATATATTTCCTTGTTGGGGATTCAGGAAACTCTCTTGGAAAAACTCAGGTTTGTTTTCATTCATACACATATTTCATTCAGTCGACTTATTAGGTCTGAAAGTTTTCATCAAGGCCCAAGAGCGAAGGATGGAAAGATCCTCGAAGTTTGTCCATTTGACCTCCCATAATGACGTTCTGGGCATGGTCAGATTTCTGCTGAAGCTGAAAATTTCCTTGTCTGATTTCTGTGGGAGGGAAAGTGATTAAAACACCACAAGAGCTGCACTTGATTTTCATACTGTGCCATTTTCATATCAGCCTCTGGCTGCCTGACAGGTTGTAAATCAAAAGAGTCTATGCTGTGAATGGTGTTTTAACAATTTGGAGATAGTAACTCAGTGGTGTCGAATCCTGTCTCCACAAGACGGTTGTGTCTCTTATTTTACTTTAAGTAGTTAACACCAAAGACCTCTTAAAGTTCAAACATGCAGACACTATTTTAGAGTTTTGTTTTTCACAGTTATTCACTACTTTTTTTTTTTAACAAAAGATGCAATGAGAAAAAAAGACATTTAGCACAATTGGACGACTTTCAGGCCGAACTAAATGTAAAAGTAAATAAAATAAAAAGGCCAGTTAGAGTACCATGGTTGAGAATTTCCACACCTTGTGGACAGAAATAATCCTAGTTGTAAAAGTTGTGACTGTGTGGAAAAAGACCAAAACTTTATTTTCTGCCGTTTATTCAGGCGCACTAGTTTCTGAAAGATGCTAATCTTTTTGTCTTTGCATTAACATGTTAGCGGGACCATATTTTGTTAATAATAATTGACTGCTCTCTATAACAATATTCCCAGTGCTTACTTATGTGAAGAGAACTGATTAAAATCAGCACTGGTAGGTTAAAACTTTGTAGAAACCAGGGATGTTTCAGTTTTTTTCCGTCTGAGCTTTGTTTTTTCTCCACAGTGGTGAGTTTGAAAACCTGCACTTACACAAACCTTCTCTTCTTCCTTCACAGGCCGGTTGGAATGCCAAAAATGGAGAAAGTTTATTTACATAATCCTAGCTCAGAAGAAATTAGTTTGATATCAATATCAGCAACAACAGCACATTTCCATGCCTCCTTTTTTCAGAATAGGGTAAGTAGTCACCACTCTTTAAATCGATTTTTCTTTTTTGCTGTTTTGAATCTGATAAATGTAACAAGTTATTTGCTAAGGGAAGGAAATTATCTCTGTTCATCTTCAGTCATGTTGTCTGATCACACTACTTAATCCCTGCAGTTTAAAAGCTATGTTGCACCCAACTTGGTGATTTTTTTTTTTTTTGTTTTCCCTGCTTTGTTTGCTGTAAACTAGTGAGCACCATGTGTGTAGACACAGAGAAATGTGAGAAATTCTAGTATCGGTCACGTGTGCTCATCTATGGGAATTGTAGTCCTCAAGGGCCATTTGTGGCCCCTGGACTGATTTTGTGCAGCTTGCATCTTTTTTTTCCAACAAAAAATTGACTGCTTTACTCATTTAGCTAAAGTATTTGAACTTTATTTATTGTTTAGTAGATTTTAAAAAAAAAGTCTCAGAAGGTTAAAGTCAGAAATATGGAGAAAAAGTACTTTTTTTTTTCCTTTCCCCCCTTTATTGCAGGTTTTTGGCGAGTAAAATGCTTGGACACCGCTGTCCTTAGCTTTTAATAAAGGCAGGATGACGAGCTGTTTTGACACACAATGAATGATTGAACAATGGGAAGAAGAAAAAAAGCAGAAGCAAGTGACTCATGATTCAAGCTTTAAAGCTTAGCTCATAGCGATACTCTGTGAATCATTGAAGTTCTAAAGCAATTTGTCCTTTTATTGTGTAACTGTTATGAAACAAGAGGAGACATCATTTCTCTGGCTTTGTCAACAGATCAGTGCGAATTGGTTCAATAGGAACCAGAAATCCAAAAACATGAGGTCCACACTCCAATAGCAGGTCAACGTTTACAATGTTTCCAATCCCCTCACTGTCATCTGCAGGGCTGTCAACACAACTTATGGAAAATAATCATAATTCAGATTCCTGGTTGGTCAAATGTTGCATTTCCGCTGCTGCTGCAGCAGAACAATGACTTCACATCATCTTTTTGTCTTTATTGCTTTGCTTTTCTTTATTAGCAGCATCAGCAGCAACACACTTCCACACTGAGATAACACTGAGATATCAAAGATACTAAGAGGCATTTGTGGAAATCTGTAGTAGGAAGGAAAACGTTTACATTTCTGGAAGCGTGTTCTCGATGAAGGGAAACAACTGATTTTTTGTCTCCACTTTGAGTCTGTTTTCTTTTTATCTTCAGTGACTTCTTCCCTGTAATTGTTTTATTTGTTGCAGTTTAGTCGCCAATAAAACTGAAAGACATTTGTGGTTGGAACGAGATGTTTTTGAGGGTTTCAAAAGAGAGAGAGAAAGAGAGAAGCTATTTCAGTGGTTTGCTGCTTGCCTCCCATGTAGTTTTTTTCTTAAAATACTGACATACCAAGCAGATTTTTCTTCTAAAATACTCTCTGGCTGTCTAGCAGTCTGTTGCGGCTCAGAAACACTTGCATGCTGGCCGTTTCCTTCCTGCTGCTGTTTTTTTTTTGGGGGGAGGGGGTTTGGCAGAGGGTGTTAAGACACAAGTTGATGACAGCACAGATTAGGAGCACGAGGATTTTTATTGCACGATGATCAAAAACGGATTATTTCACCTTCACACCATTCATTTTGATTCAGATGAGAGCTTATGGCCTCCAATTAAATTACACACTTTACCACATTTTCTAACAGTGGATAGGTGAGAAAATTCTCGTAAATTACCAGTTTGTGAAAGCAGATACTTAACATCGTACATTATTTACATCATTTCGTCAAACAGAGTGAGTTGAAACGGTTCTTGAATGAAGTATTTTCTTCTTCTTGGTCACAAAGTAGAGGTTGTGTTAAACAGCAAGTTCAGGTTTTACTGTGCCGACTTCTTTCTGATCAAGGGTTTCAAGTGAAAGTCGTGAATGTCGAGTTGTCCAGGTCAGGGGTCAGCAACATTAACAAACCAAAGAAACGTTCCTTCACCGAGTCCAGCTGAATAAAACTCGTTTAGAGCCACAAACGTCAAAGGAAGTTTCAAAGAAGAGATCAAGAAAACTTTCGTTTTTGATAAACATTTCCCACAGGAAACCACATCTCTGTTTCTATTTTTAGACTTTAAAACAAATTCAAACTTGAAAACCTTTGCAGAAAAAAAGAAGATGGATACATTTTCTTGGAAGTCGTTGATATAACTGTTTTTCTTTACAAAAAAGCATAGTTTTCAACTGAATGACAAAAATCTAAAGAATATACCTGGGACTTTTAGTGCCATTCTGTTATAGAGGTTCAATGCAGTTATTCCATGAAAAAAAAACAAAAAAACTACTATAACATGCATCTGTAGAAACATGTCAGTTATTTAACATTTTTAGTTAAAAATGTATTCATAAACTAAAAATATTAGCTTGTGAATCACAGAATTATAACTGTAGCTTTATTACCTTTTACTACGGTGTTTAGTAAAACTGACCATTAAATTGTTTTATTTGTTAATATTAAAATAATAACAGGTATGCTGTCAACATTGCGCGAGTCTGGTTTTATATTTGCATATCATCATTCTCACATCTGTGCTGCTGGGATCACATGATCTAGTTGCGTGTGTCGCATCAGACTGCAAATGATTATCGGTGGATCTGATGTGCTTGATTTGTTGTGTGTTCTTTAAAACTAACAAAATATTTAAGATTCTATTTTGTTACCATTCGGTTGCTTTTTCTTGGTAATGTTAGTTATTCGGAGCATAAGGTTTTTGTGTTGTTTTTGAGAAACTCGGACACTTTCAAATAATCTGCACTGTTGATAAAATGTACGTCTTAAATAAGGCTAATTTTGAAATTGTTTTTCATGTTTTTTCTTTTTAATGCAAGACGCAAAATTGAGAAAAAGGGATAAAAAACACTGCTGCTGTCTGCACACTTAAGAACTAGAGATGTCTCCTTTAAGATGAATTTTGTGCCGTTTGGTGCACCGTATCTTAACACCATCAAACTTAAACATGATGTCTAGACTTTGTAAATGGCTCATTTTACTATAAATGCATCTTTTCTGGGAAACCTGCAGCAGAAAGCCACAATCACCATCTGAAACCACAGCCACCACCGCCACGATAAAGTTATCATGTAGCTGTAAAGCTTTTACAGCGCTGACCGTCTTCATAGTGAATATTGCGTTGCCTGAGGTTATGATTTTGTGGGTTATTATTTCATCTGATGCATAAAGAATGATTTTTTTCTTTTTTTTTTTACGTATATCCTCCCTTTCTTCTGTTCTTCCTGTAGATAATTCCACCAGGAGGGAACACATCTTTTGATGTCGTATTTCTTGGTCGAGTTGTTGGAAATGTAGAAAACACTTTATTTATTAATACGTCACATCATGGAGTGTTTACATACCAGGTAAAAACAGAACAACCTCTCACTAAGGTTAGTTTTTACTACGCCACTAATTCTGCCTCTCCGTCTCCTTCAGGTTTTCGGGGTCGGCGTCCCGAACCCCTACAGGCTGCGGCCCTTCATCGGGGCCCGGGTCCCTGTGAACAGCAGCTTCTCCCCTCTAATAAACATTCACAACCCATACAGTGAACCGCTGCAGGTAATTTAAAGAGATTCTTTCAAACGGTTTGAGCTTTTTCCGCATTGTGTCACTTTACACCCACAAACCTCATTGTGATCATTTGATCTATAAACCAAAGTTATTTTGATCTTTTACATAATATAACTCAAGCGATTTGATATTTAAGTCGTTTTATATTTCTACTCAAATCAATCTAATCATAGACCAGAAGTGCACAAGTCCAGTCAACCAAATGATTGCTCGCTATCAGGCCTCTGCAGAGCTAAAAGTTGCTGAGTCATTTAATTGAGGTGTGTTGGAGAAGGGTGGCATCTAAAAGTCGCAGGATGGACTGGACTTGGGCAGTCCTGATATCGTCCAGTGGTGCCCAAAGTCGGTCCTGGAGGGCCGACATCCTGCATGTTTTAGTTCTCTCCCTGGTTTAACGCATCTGGATCAAATGATGGCTCGTTAGAAGAATATGGACATTATATGCATTTCGATTGATCCTTTTAAAATAAAATAAAAACACAGCTGAATTTCCCCATTGTGGACCATTAAGGCCAGGAGGATGTCGGTGTGGCATGTTGTTTTTAATTGACTTATCAAGTGAATAAACTTAACTCAAGTTTCATTTTAATTGTTTCTTATTTAATGGAAAGACTGAAATTACAAAATTATTATTTTTTTTCTACATTAGCGGAATGTCGACAAAGTTTTGCGTACATTTGTAATGGAAACACAGCTATTGTATTTTCATTTGGAAATAGTAATGGAAATCATCTGCCCTTTTTCTCTAACGCCACAAGCACGACGCACTATGTGCTGATCTTTGGGTAAAAATTCCAATAAAATAACTTAAGGTTTTGTACTTGTGGCATGACAAAATGTGAAAAGGTTTAATAAGGTCCAAATACTTCCTTACATAGTGAATCTGCACCCACTTTCTGGATCGGTTTGTGATGCTGCTGTACTTTGTTCAGGTGGTGGAGATGTACTCCAGTGGAGGAGATCTGCATTTAGAGCTTCCCACTGGCCAACAAGGAGGCACCGGAAAGCTTTGGGTGAGTCCCTCTTCTGGATGCAACTTTTTATTTTTTTAATCAACTTTTTATCTCATTGGCGCCAACCTCCTCTGCCTTCCAGGAGATTCCTCCTTTCGAGACGAAGGGGGTGATGAGAGCCAGCTTCTCTTCGAGAGACGCGGACAACCACACGGCTTTCATCAGAATCAAAACCAACGCTCCAAATGAGGACCAGTTCATCATCCTCCCGGTTGAGGTGGAGGTCACGTCAGGTCGGCTTCTAAATCTTTTTAATCCAGAATTCATCCATCCACCTCCTGCGTCACCGTAACTCTTTGATTTTAATCACTATTCGCAGCTCCCGGTATATACTCCTCCACAGAAATGCTGGACTTTGGTACGCTTCGATCACAAGGTACGTAGAGTTACTGAAAAACGCTTTTCGCAATTGTCGTAAGTAGGGATGCACCCATCCACATTTTTCACTTCCGATACGGATATCAGAGGTTAACACTGGCCGACAGCGATCCATTACAGAAAAACAGCTGAACTGACTCAAAAGGTTTCTTCTTTTTTAAACTGAAGACGTAAATGTACTGGATTATGCATTTATTTAATAACGTTGCACAAGTACAGCATATTTGAATACACCAACAGCTTCACAAGCTTGGTCAAACATGTGAAAACAGATTTAATTTGTTCATTCAGTGCAATTAGGAGTAAAACAGCCAACGTAGCATAAATACCTTGGTCAGTCATGTAACAAATAAACTGCAACAAACCTTTCAAATGGTTCAGAAAGAGCAATTAGGATTCTAAATATAATGTAAATTAAAGAATAAAGCCTGACGTTGCTCAGAACACAAAGCATAGAATTAGACTGAATAGATTCACCCTGATGGATCAGGCACATCGTCACTGATACTCGATCTAGAATTTCTTTTCAATATTGGTACTGATATTAATATCAGGATTGGAGCATCTCTAGTTGTAACACTGATTGTCTGCTTTCTTTCCCCAACACAGATCGTCCAAAACTCCTGAATCTCCATCTTTTAAATTCAGGAACAAAAGACGTTCCGATCACAGTTCGTATTCCCGTTGGTCCCATAAAATATTTCTCCTTGAAGACTTGCAGTAAGTGACAGGTTTTTTGTTGTTTCTTCTTCTCCTCAGAGTGTTCGCACAACACCATCAAACGAAGCCGTCACCGTAGATTTTAAAGCGGTGACTCTCAAAGCCGGCGAGAGCAGATATACTAAAGTTGCAACCATTTGTTTCGATGGTGAGTGGATGTTTTTGTTTGCTTTTAAAGGCGGGAATGAGCTCGTTTTTGAAAGGCTACTAGGGCTAAGGGAAATGAAATTGCATGCATGACCGATTTTGTGAGGGCTCATGATTTCTCTTGCCGTCTGCATGCACCAGTTTCACTGACCACTTAAGGAAGTAGAGCATGATGTCAGTTTCCTGAAAAGTGATCAAAAATGCGTCTGTGTTTGTGCTTAAATTTTTTTGTTTTTTTCATATCCACTTCAAAAAAATGCTATATTTATGAAGGCACCATTTTGAAAATGGTATTTTCAGAGAGTTTTTGCTCCTTTTGGACAATTTTATTCAAACTCTGGCTGAGCTAGATTTTTAAAAAATGTATTTGCTATTACACAACTTCCCCTTATGGGGCCCTGTATCTTCTCACAGAAGGCTTATCCACTCTGTTTATCTTTGTTTTTATTGCAGCCTCAAAAGCAAGAAGACCATATCAGTTTTCTGGTAAAATAACAGTTAAAGCAAAAGAAAAGACTTATTCCAAGCTTGAAATCCCATACCAGGCAGACGTTTTAGAAGGGTGAGTTATTTCTTTAAGAAATATAGTGACCTTTTTTTTTTTTTATAGAGCTTATTCCCCTTTTTAATCTATTTATTTTTCCTGTAGCTACCTGGGCTTTGACCACACGGCTACGTTGTTCCACATCAGAGACAGCCCTGTCGACCCAGTGGACAGAGCGATTTTCCTCACAAATGCGTTCAGCTTCGCTATCCGGATACACAACGTGTCCCTGCCCGACGAGGCCAAAATCATGTTTAAAGTGAGTCCCGGGCGAGCTGCGGTTCGCCGGGAGCCGAGGAACAAATTGTCACGAGTTCTCTCTTTTGTGTCGCAGGTGCAAAACTTCAGCACGCCCATCCTCATCCCGCCGCACGAGTCCCGTTACATCTTCTCCCTCCTCTTCCGGGCAGTCCGACCCTCCATTCACATAGACAGCAATATCTTGCTGATCACAAATGCGTCCAAGTTTCACCTGCCCGTCCGGGCTTACACAGGCTTCTTAGAGGTAGGAAGACGACGTAGAAGCAGAGAGTAGCAGAGTTTCTACATTTATTAAATTAAGTAACCCAAACCCTGTGGATCTAAGCATTGATGCATTTGTGGTGAAATTGGAGAAACACCGAGCCTATATATAGTGCATACAGTGTCTTTCTAAAGTATTCATGTCTCTTAAACTTTACATTTTGTCACGTTATAACCAAACACTCTTTTGTTAAGATTTGCATGACAGACAAGCATTTACTAAGTGTAACAGTGTGAAGGAAAAGTTTACGTTGTTTTTGAAATCTTTTACAACTGGAGTTCAGCTGGTCAGAGTCCATGGGTAGGTGGATATGGGTATGGGTTTAATCTGGAAGAAAAACCTGCTAGAGGCTGCAAAAGAGCTGATACTGGAGATGAAGTCAAGTTTATTTGTGTAGCACATTTCAGCAGCAAGGCAGTTCAGAGTCCTTTACACCATAAAAACATCGTACAGTATCTAATTGTGACACGACCAAATAAACATTACTTTTTGTCAAATGCCATCATCAAGCAAATATCAAATGTATTGATCAATGTTCCATTTACTACTAATCAAAGGCAACTCTAAACAGACGGGTTTTTATAGAAACTCAGGTTGTTTAACAGGAAGTTTATTCCAGAAACAATGTATGTTAAACAAGTCTAAAAAAAAGGAGACCTTGCAGTTCACTCAAATTATCTAAATACGAAAGCAGTAAAATTGTAATTAAAATATGTCAGGTTTGCTTCTGGTTTCGGCTTTTAAAGTTAATTCGGGTTTGGACACAATATCTGCATTTCCTTTGCAAATGTCATCAAAACTTTTGTTGGTATCTTCTAATGTCAAAAAAGGACAATTTTGCTCTTGCTGTGTTTCTAATAAATAAGAAATTAAATTAAAATTACAGGTGAGCAAGTTTGTTCACGTGACAAGTCATTAAAACATGCCGCGCCATCATCATCCTACCACTTCCTGTCATTTTTACAGATTTTACTTCTGTTTACAATTAAAGGCTTAAAAAATATAGATTTATATTATTATTATTATATAACAGTTTGATCTCCACTAATTGGCCTTGTTTGTACCATATAACAAAAAATTTACCAGAGAGCATATAATAGTCCCCACAGTGTGGCACTTTTATGCAATATTTTAAACTGTTGTGACGTAAATGTGAAATTGTGAATTTTAATTTTAAAACATTCTTTTCTTGAACAGCCCCTCGTCCTGCCCCCCAGTGTGAAGGAGAACGTCCTGGACTTTGGCGTCCGCAGCGCTACCGACACCAGCAGCATCATATTCGTGGTCGTCAACAGCAACCCCATCGAGGTGAGCAGTCCCGTGACCTGCTGACGTAACGATTGCGACATTTTGTGGGTGTTTTTCCAACCAGGTATCCCCCTCCCTCCCTGGACACACACTCCAGTTTTTGTGCTGAAGTTCGTTGTCCAACGTCCCGTTGTGTAAGACGTGTCTGCATAAGCCTTTTAGGTATTCCTGCTTGTGCTTTTCTATACTCTGAGCCCAGTGCAATCCGTGTCGCAACACAAGCGTTTGTGCCAGCATCCCCACTTTTGCAGTACTCGCTGATAAGTTGCATGGAACATGGAGTACAGTCATGCATTGTTCTGCGAAACAAATAACTGGATCCCTTGTCCAAAATCAGCCGGTTCTGTGAATTCTGTCCCGCAGCTGGAGATAAAGTCCTGGCTGGTCACAGGAGACAGCCTCTTCATGGAGCTGCTGAAGACGGAGAAGGGGAACACGACAGCAGCCCTGAGTCGCCTGCAGGAGCTGCAAAACGCCTCAGCCTCGCATCACAAAACGGTGAGTTCCCCCCACCTCAAACGTTGCCCCAAACGACACATCTGGAAGCTTTTCATGGCTTCACAGTGTTTTCTTTGGAATCAGTTTGGTTTGACCTCTTCTGTTTGTTTTTTTGAGATAAGGCGTTATTGATCCGTCAGAGACTAAAAACAATACAAGCCATGCAAATTACAGGACCTTGCAACAGCAGTTTGACATTGTGACGCATTGCAACCACAAGCGTGTGTGTGTGATGGAGCAACACTAAGCAGTGCAGTAATTGTGAAGTGGAAGGAAGATGTCACGTGGTTTAGAAATCTGCAAAAAAAAAATCTGAAAAGTGCGGTGTGTGCTTGTATTCAGCCTCTACCAGCTGTATGAGTCAGTAAACAGCAGTGTTTAAGGCTAGCCACATTTTTTTCAATGGAATTTGCTCCTTAATTTTGACTAGGCCATTCTAACATATAATTATGTTGTGACACAAATCATTCAGTTGTAGCACTGATTGAATGTCATGGTGGTATATTGGAGCCATTTTAGATGGAGGGGGGAGTAGGTTCCTGCAAAAAACTCGAATTTTGAGATTAATCTCAGAAATTTTCTAGGAAAAACAAAAATTTCTGAGCTCAAAAAGTCAAACATATGCGAGAAAAAAAAACTTGGACAATTTGAGATTAATCTCAGAAATCTAATACAGAAAACTTAGAAATTTCACATTTTTAAAAAGTTGAAAATTTGCTAGAAAAAACTGAAATAAATTTTTGAAATCTCAGAAATTTTCTAAAAAAATAATTAACATTGAAGCTTCAAAAGTCAAAAACATAGAAATGTTTGAGTTTCAAAAGTCCAAAGCTTTCCACTTTTGAAACAGAAAATTCCCAAAAGTTGAAAGTTTTCCACTTTTGAACTTTCCAGGATTTTTCTAGAAAATCTTTGAACTATTTGTTGGAAGTTTACTCCTTTTTTTCTATCTACAATGGGCCTACGAAGCCATTTCAGTCATGTTTGCAGTTTATTTTTAACATGTTGGACCTCATGTTTGAATTTTTTAGTCTATGCAGGATACAATTTCTGTATCAGCCAATATTAAACCTCAGAGATCTGTATTGGTATCGAAAGTGAACAAAGTGGTTCGGTGCGTCCCCACTCTTTATGCGCTGACTCCTACCTCCGTCCACTCCTTCTGAAGCTCCCTCAAATTCTTTAAAGGATTTTGTTTGACAATCCTCTCCAGGCTCCCGGTGTTCATATTTTTCTGCCATACTTTTGCCTTCCATTCAACTTTCCAACTTTTGGAGACACTAAATTAAGAGGTTTTATTATCTGTAAGCCATAATAATCAAATTTCCAAGATATGCAGACGAAAAAATGAACTTGTTCTAATTTTTTGAGCTGTACTTTCCATGATTGCAATGTCACACAATGTGAAATATTTCACATAGTATGAAACCTGTCTGAAAACGGTGTAAACAAAGCAAAACAAGTAAATGAGCTGAAATACACATTTGCTGACGTGTTACACAGCTGCAGTGGTGAGGCTGTTGTGACTGAGAGACAGCACTTTATCTGATAGCCGTGTTGGTCTGCTTCCTTTTGAGATGAACAACTTGTGGCTACAGAAGTTCACTTCCACTGAAACTGCTTACTGTAAGCTCTGCAGTTTCTGCTATGCAAGAATTTGACACAACTCAAAGCACTGCTTTACTGGAATAGATTTTTTTTTTCCTCTTAATGATTTGAATGTAACATTATTTAAGCCAGCGGTTTCTACAGCTCAGTTTACAACAGCTTCTGTTCTTGTGTTCAGTTGCCAGAGGATTGAAAATAAATGTGAAATTAAAATATGTCAACATATTTCACCTGTAATGACTCTTGGTAAAAGTCCAGATGTATTTACTGGTTTAGTTGCTTTTTTTATGCAACAAATTATGCGATAAACCTGAAGTTACATTTATTTTTACTCTCATGCATCAGTAAAACTACAGATAAGCTTTTAGCTGAGAAATAGTTTAGCCTTCCCAGTAATTGTGGTGTTACTGGGACATGGTCCAGGAGGGATTTTTAACCGAAAGGTACAGCTTGTTCCTGTGAAAGATGAGAAAATAAATGGTTTCAGACCAATAAATTGAATTAAAAAAAGCTACATGTTTTCTAAAATTAGCCACGGTTGCGTTCTAGCGGAAAACTACTTCTGAGAAATGCTTCAGAGTGTTATTAGTCTACAGTACTACCATGCACTAATGGAGGGTGATAATATCTTTTCACATTGCATGTACACGTTTATGTATGAACCATGAATCATTTCTGTCAATTTCACAATTTTGCTCTACTTTTTGACCTAGTGCATCAAATTTCAATAAAATATAATGGAGATTGTGGTTTAAGGTGACAAAACGTGAAAAGTGAGCAGAGGTGAAAAAACTTTTGCAAGGCAAGATTGAAAACTATGAAAGTCTCTCTGTTGTTGTAACTCATAAAAAAGGATTAAGATCACCAAACATTACAGTGCTTACTAAAGTGAGATATATATATACAGTACAGACCAAAGGCTTGGACACACCTGGTCATTCAAATGGTTTTCTTTATTTTCATGACTATGAAAATTGTAGATTAGATTGTAGAAAAATCTGACAGGGCTCACCTGTGAAGTGAAAACCATTTCAGGTGACTGACTACCTCTTGAAGCTCATCAAGAGAATGCAGAGTGTGTGCAAAGTAGTAATCACAGCTAAAGGTTGCTACTTTGAAGAAACTAGAATATAAGGCGTATTTTCAGTTTTACACTTTTTTGTTTAGTACATATTTCCACATGTGTTAATTCATAGTTTTGATGCCTTCAGTGTGAATCTACA
>CAEFZX010010155.1:0-30472 GCA_903066825.1 Alfaro cultratus
CCACACAGTGAAAAGGAAAACCAACAAGCAGACACAAAAATTTCAGTAAACCTTACAAAAGTGTTCATATCCCAGTAACATTTTTAGATTTTGATTCACTTAAAACCTTTAGTATCTTTTATTGGGATTTTGATCTGTCCGAAATCAATTAAGGGATACTGGTGAAGTGGAAGGACATGACTGATGAATTTTAAGAGCTGTTATGCTGCTGGCATTTTAACTTAACCTCAACAGCTTCTTCCATGTTCTCTTTATCTGTGTTGACAATGTTAGTTTTCCTCCAAAAAAAAACATTTCGCTTTGGTTTGATCTAGTAGTTGCATGCAAACTGCAAAAAGGATTTCTTGCAGCTTTCTTTTAAGAATGTCTTTCTTCTTGTACCATTTCTGTATCTGTAGTTAAATATATTTAATGTTTGTTCTCAGACTTATGATGTTTGTATTATGATCTGCATGGTGAAATTAGATTACATGTTTCATTCTTTAATTTGTATGATTTGCTAATAAAACGGCAGTATTTACAAATTAGTATTTTGAGTTCCTTGGGAGCTTCCTTTAGATCTTTTGCATCTAAAACATCAAATATGTTCATTGGACAAAGAATGCACTCAGTCACTTCAATCACAGGACTTCCATCTGAGTTACGACCGCTGACATTCTTTGAATAACGTTTCGGTTTTACCAGCTAATCCTACAATGCGTCAGAAAAAAGCTTCCAGTCAGATAGGGACATTTTGAAGGTTAGTTTCCACTCTGTGTGAGTTTATAGTTTAGATACAAGTCTGTGCTGGTGGGAAATGAAAAAAGTATTGAAGGAAAGATTAGTCAAAAATGTCCTGAAGGCTCTTGCAAATCATCTCATTTCAACATGATTGACTGAATGAAGTCTCTGTCTACAGTCTCTCCTTGAAATATTCTGTTCATGCACTCAGGGAGTTACATGCTTTTGTAAGAACATTAAGCTTACAACTTCAAAGGTTTTAGTTTGAAGAAAACTCTGTGTCCTTTCCAAGTAGATGGACGTTGATTATTGTTAGATTGTCAGAAAACAAACTTTTTCCACATAAAAAATGGAGCTGAAAAAAAGAGAAACATTTGCTCAATGTTTTGGTACTAAGATTCTGAAAAGAACGGTGTCACTGGGGTAGATTTTCAGTGGCAAATAATATTGTCAAAGAGACACCTCACTGTGTTTCCATTACAAATGTGTGAGGAAAATGTTGATATTACCCTAATCCCCCCAAAAAACACAACTTCACAGTTGAGGTTCAATAAGTAAACATGCTCCACCAACATTCATTCTTCATCTTTTCCACCAATAGTTGCATCTGGTTGTTGATTACGTGGCTTGTGTGATGGGTAAAGTGTTTCCATTGCAATTTTGTGAAATACACTAATTATGATATAGCTAAAAAAAACACCTTATCCTAGCGCAGAAACTTTTTTACAAGAAATGTTTCTTTTCAAAATTGTCATGTGTCCAACAAGCACATTTATTTTTGTAATTCCAATTTGCATAATTATATGGTCAATGGAAACGCAACTATTGAGCGCTGAGTTGTATGTTTCTGCCATTTTTGATGTGACAAAGTGATACAATTGGATAAGATGCCTCATTCATGTGCAGCGATGAATTGAAGTATCTGTTTTAGGCTTCAAACCAGATCCACTAGCATTACCTCAACAGGTAAGAATGAAAACAGATTTGTGATTATGTTTGTTATAATTTCATTTTAAGAGCTAAATTCCCTGACTCTGCACCAAATATTTTGAATTTCTGGGATGAAAATAGCCACAAATCAACCAAGAAATCGCTCTCATTTACCTAACTTGCCCCAAAGTAACTTCTCTGACTGATGCAGGTTTCCAGAAGATGGCGAGCTAAGAAAAGCTGGGAAGCAGCTGTCAGAAGGGAAGGGTTTTGTACTAGCTCGTCATCCATTGAACTGCAGTGAGCATTTCAGACCAGAGCTTTGATAGGTCAGTCAGCCATAATCAGACCTGCAGCTGTTGCTCCAGTCTTCATTTTTTCCCCACTCATAGCCACAAGGTTGTGTGTAACTATTATGTAACGCTGCTATTATTCAAAGTGGGTGATTCTTGAAAAATATATATATATATATATATATATATATATATATATATATATATCTTCCTGACCTTTCATCTACACCATCCACCTTTAATCCTTCATTTTAGCCTGTGGCTTCTCCGATCTCAAAGAAGACTCAGGTGACCCCGTCACTGGATCATCGCTCCCGGCTTACCCAAGAGGCTGAGCTCCTGCCTGTGACCAATGTCGTGAATAATATGTGATAGCTCCGCTTCAAAACAGCTGTGAGCATCATGACCCTGGGCCACCTCCACCCTCTGTTACTCTTGTACAGATTCATGTTCACATACGGACAATGAAGCATGCCAGTACTGAATCTGCATCCTGCAAACAAATGCACACAAATAGTTGCTACTATAAACATGTATGATATTTTCAGAGGAGTGGTCATCTGGAAGTTCAGAGTGAAGAACTGGAAGTTTGAAATCGCTTAGGTAAAAACAAACACAAGTTTTCAACTCTTTTTGAGATGCTGATTTTAATGTATTGTTTGTTGTTTTCATTATTATAAATTTACTTGTATGTATTTTTAGTGTATAGTGCATTGGCCAACAGAACATTTGTATTTATTTTTCTTAGATTATTATCAATTCAAACAGAGGAAGACCTTTAAGTCCAGCAGCCTCCGAGGTCCAGAAACTTCCTTAATTACAGAACGGGACAGTAGTTTCTACAGTTAGTTCAGGTGGTTGGTTACTTTTTTGGAACAACTTGAGATTCTGCTCTGCGTTCAGTGTGGTTCTTGGTTCTTGGCTCTACTCTTCCTCTCTCAGCTGGAGGAAATGTCCGCCTTGGCTTCAGAGCCGCTCTGACCCTCTGGGAGGCTGTTGGATGTCAGGCAGCTCCTCTCTTTGTGATCCAGAACTGAATTATGAGCAATTAAAAGAAAACTTTCTTGATTGATTATCTCTGTTTCAATTGCATGAAAGAATAAACAAACAAACTTACAAGAAATAAAGATTTGCTTTAGAATAAGCGAAAAAGACTTGTCTTTGTAGTCTATTCTCTTTCCCAGTCTTTTCACACTTTTCTTTGCACCAACACAGAATAGAAAGCTCAAAGAAGTCATCCAATCATGATAACATCAACATTATCCGACTAGAATAAATAATTTATAATAGCAGCTTCATGATCAAACACATTATATTTGGACAATTTTAAGAGCACAGTCTGTGGAATAAAAGCTTAGTTTAACTGAATTGTCACAATGGAAAGCCTTTTAAATCCAATAAAACCCTACTTATTCAAGCAGCTGACACTTTTAGACTCAATGCAATCTTTTAAATTTACCAGCATGACTCTTGGGACAATGTTTTTTAGATTGGCAGGCAGAGTCCTTACTCAAATCTGATTGAGCATATGTTAAGGGACTAATAGAGAAGAGTGATGGCAAGGAGCCCTCCCAACTTCAAATAGCTATAGTTCAGAGATAAATCATCAATATGCAGCTGGAAATGTACAGAACTCTGATCAGCAATTATAAGACTTTCACTGCCGCAATGGAGAGAAAATTTCCCACTATGCACATTAAGTTGTTTTTTTTTTTTTCTTACTTCATTTCTTCTTCTAAGATGCTAATTCCCCACTTTCTTTAGTGTTTAGTAATGCATTAGCCAGTTCTTTACCCAAATTCATTCCTGTAATCTCCTTAGATGTTTTCTCTGCTTGATTTGTAACATCTTTTCCTTGACCGAAGGGTATGTCTTTCCACATGGTTGTTTAAGAAATGAAAAGCTACTTATTGAATCAGTTGGGGTTAAATAACTTTTTCCCAGCTGGAAAATAATAACCAATGCAGTAATTATCCAATAGGAGGCTCATAGTTGTATACTCAGAGTTTTTCTTGCCTTAAACACTTTTTAGCATCTTTTATCAAATCCACCCAGGACATCTAACAATAGAATATCATAACTTTTCATCAGATTTCTTACTCTTTATTTGACTTCTCACAGTGTGTGCTACACTATTCAAGTTTTCCAAGATAATTTCTTGTCCCTGCTGATTGAGGCACACTGTGTACCTAAATCTACATTGTTGAAATGCGGAGCACGCTGGTACTTATTTGGATGAAAACAGAACAAATGAAGAAGTGGCTGTGCCTCAGAACAATCTTATGAGCAAGTTTTCTATCTGTCAGAAATAAAAAGAGGAATTCTTTTAATGTTTCCACCTTTTTGATCTGTCTCTTTTGTGTTAGCACTTGTACCTCTTCCTTCTTGCATGCCATTTTCTAACTGTCAACGCCGTTGGCCTTTAATCTCTCAAAACTCAAAGGAGTTAGAGACTGATGACATTTAGTGTCTGGGAGACACTCTTAAAGTCTCACTTCAGCTTCTTTATGGCGATTCTGACTCACTTCTGATCATCACTACTAAAGGAAAAAACAGAAAATGTTGCAATGTGATATAATTCACTTTGATTATTACTCACTCTGAATATGACCTGAAGATTTTCATGCTTGTCTTCTTTTTCTACAATGAACAATAATATGTGTAGAATGTGGCTTAAGACTGGCTTTTTGATTAATGCACGAACACTTTCTAAAAAAAATGACTACCAGCCTGGACTTGAGTTTTAACTCTTCATCTTTCACCTGGAAACATAGGATGACGTTTTCTTCCACAAAAATATTAATCAGATAAATCTATGACACTGCATGTTTTGGCTTGGTCCAATATCAAGTAGAAACATGGCGTAGAACATCAATATTAATATTGATATGGATTCTGATACTGATACTTCATTTTTTACGTTTGCTATATCACCAAACTTCTGATCTTTAGGAGATTTTTGTGGTTTTTCTTTTGAATTATTTTTGTGAAAAACCTGGGACAAAAATGGTCTGCAAAATACTTTAATAATATATTAACATGATAAACAAAAACAATAGAGAAACAAATCTGTGTGCATTTTTTTTTAATTAAAAGCGAAACATATATATTATTTAAGAACTGATCAAAGCTATATCTTCTTTGAGGTATATCTGAGAAACTGTAGAATGTAAAATCTCATGAGGGAATTTGAAACAAAAGTATCAATCTTACCACATTAGCATCAATCAGATTCTGATACTAACTTGATATTAATACTATCAATATTTTTGGATCGATCTATCTGTCCACCTCCAATGCCCAGGGAAATTAACATGATGATGGACTCTTTTCTTTGTTTGTTTCAGTTGATGATGTTGGTTTTTAGCACAGCAGAGGATCAGAGGATTTGAAGTTCTGATATTGTTTTAACAAAACATTATTATGTCTTTTACATAAAAACTAAATACAAAACTGAAAACAGTGTAATGTTCCTTTAATGTTGTGTTTCTTTATCGAGCTTCACACAAAGGAAGCCATTGCTTACTCACCGAATGTCATAACAATATGGTTTCTCAGCCATTACAGAAATATCAATTTTACAAATAAAGAGACCAGAATGGTGTCTTTTTTAAGTGGGAACCGTTTCAAGAAGGGCAAAATACGATAAGTTAAAAGTGAATCCAGTAGTCCTTCAGCTATTTCTCAGCTACCTCATCATACACACAGTCAACTAGCATTAGCATTAAGTAGCCTCCAGAAATATGTCCTGTTTTCTACACACTAATCACAAACGTGACTCACTAATTGACTCTCGATTAAATAATCTCTTCAACTCTTACATGTAACTAATATATATGCATCAAAATACATTTTTACTGACCTTATAGAAAAGATGAGACGCACAAGTTGAGCTTCCATTAGCATCTATCAGGAAGCTTTATTCTTCTTCTGTGTGCCCAACCTTCTCTATGGCAAGCGCCCCCTAGCGGTTGTATGTGGAATCTTACTGAATAACTGAAATAACACTAAAGAACTTATTAGAACGAGAAATTAAGGATAGAAAAAGAAAAAAAATAATGTGGTGGCTATTTTTATACTTAGTGTTTTCATTACTTATAGTAGCTTGTTTTCACCACTCTACAATTGCCCATAATTTCTTACATGGCGGTTACATTTTCTCCTGAATTACAGTGTTGGGCTGTTGGGCTGTTCTCCTTTCTTATTTATAAATTTTCACAATAAAATGTGTCTGGTCCTTTGAATTGTTTCGTTATGTTTGAAACTGGGACATTTTTTAAAACCACAAAGCGTTAAAGTATGCCAGAAGAGCTGTCAAAACACTGCTCATTATTTCACTGCATCGTTTCTCATTTAAATGTTAATGCTTTCCATTATTATAAGCAACTTTCATCTCCACAAACATTTTGCCATAAGTACTAGATCATTCAATCACACATTTTCCACCTTAGAAACCATCAACTTTAAGACTGACATTTATGCTCCTTCCACTGAAAAACACATTTACATTAAAATGCAGCTCAAAGGAGAAAGACAGAATGAGGGGGTGCAGCTGCAGGTTGGTGTCCAGTGGAATACAGATGCAAGCAGATTACTGCAAAATCAAGCAACAAGTTCAGACAAAGGATCCTGACATCTACATTATTAAGAACAGGCAAACAATGTCTTCAGGAAATTGAAAACAACTCTGTATATTAAAGAGCATATGTGGGAGCTGTTTGGATGATGGAATCTGGTACTGAACTTAAAAAAAGAAATGTTAAAATGTAGTAATCTTAAAGTGTGACACGTATAGCATGCATGAACATAAAGAGGCTGTGCAAAAGCATGACTTTTTACCTAAAGCATGACTTTTTACCTAAGAGCCACTGTGACATTTTTATGCACATAACGACACCAGGAAGTAAAGATTCAGAAAGTTGTAGAAAGAGTTTGCTTCACTAAAATTGATAGTCTGGGAGTAATTTTCTGTGTCCTGTGTAATTACATTCAGTGGGTTTCCCAACCAGTTCCTCGTCCACAGCGCTTATTTCCATTTAAATTACCTATTTACATAGGAATAAATGAACCAAAAACCATTTCTTTTAGCTGCAAAATGCCTGTTCGCTTATTCACATTTACGTTTTGATGATTCTAAATATCTGTGCACATCTAAAGAGGATTAATTGAAAAACTTTCACAGCCAAAATCAGCAGTTTAAACAGTAAAATGCTGCCCCCTTGCGGTAAAATATCCATATGGCAACAGTAGGTTAAACCTCATCAAGTGTACATACATTACTTGATGCCTTATCTTTCAAAATGAGGTCTATATCATTTAGGCCGTTTTAATGGAAAACATTTTTTTTTTCTAAATGTAGCGCTTGAGGGAAGAAACATTTTTCACGTTCTTAATAGACCAGAACATCATTTTGTACCCCTAACTCATGCTGAGCCACAGCTCTTTACCAATTTCAGCCTGACAAGAACATGAATGTAAATCGATTCCAGTGATGCTGGTTCTGTGGACCGGCCGGCTTCACTTCCTCCGGGGTCTGGAATCAATGAGGCAAAAATGGAGCTTTAAGCGTCCTGAAGGAGCCGAAACCTACGGACCCTGACGACTCGAATGATTAATGAGAGGAGCTTCTGCTGAACAAGCATGTCCTCTCTCAAATGACACACATGGTTGAGTTCACCGTGGCTGAGGAGCACAAACGTGTTCAGCAAAGTTAGTGACATGTTTACGTACCTGCCGGGTAGAAAAAAATAAAGCTTTTTTTTTTAACTGAAATAATGAGGCTGAATATGAAGGTCACCGTTAGAGCCTGGTTAAGCACACAGATTTAAAAGCTTTTTTTTTTTTTTTTTTTTACTGTAAGTCAAAGTTTGCCCTGATTCTTATAAAATGACTAAAGTTTCTAAATGCACCAAAGAAATTAATATTTTGGAATTGTTCTTTAAAATTGAGAGAGTGCAGTTTTAAACTTGCATAAATGGGTCAAACCCTTTGATCTGCTTATTTTAATGTTATTTTTTGGCAGGGAATCTTATTTTACACCCATTCCTTTGTTATACCTGTTTCTTTGTGCATGCATCTTAATTCGTAAAACTAAACAAATGACACCTAAAACTAAGACTTTCCCTAAGACAATCTCAGAAAGGTAAATGTCCACCAAAAAACTCAAATTTTGAGATTCATGTCAGAAATGTTCTAGAAAAAAGAAAAATTCCAAGCTCCAAAAGTAAAAGATTTGCAAGAAGAAAAAAACTCTTGAAATTTAGAGTTGAAATTAAACTTTTGAAACTTAGGAACTTACTAGTTTTTTCTTGAAAGTTTCTGAGATCAACCTCAAAATTTCAGAATTTTTTGGCATAAATTTACACTTTTTTCTATCTACAATGGCCCATCATAGGAACATTTTTTTTGGAGTTCTTGGACTTGAGAAAGAGTTACACAAATGCAGGAAATTTTCAACTGAACTTGTTTTCACTCATCAATTACGCCACACAGATTCCAGTAAAGCAGAGATTTATTTTCAACCCAGGACCAAAATTTGTTTCTTTTAATTTTCATCTTGGTCCACAATATACAGTACAGATACTCAAAGGCAAAAGGAAAAATATACTTTTTTTTTTCTTTTTTTTGTCCAGGTCTGGGACACAGTGAGGTAACAGACAGAAATAAATTATTCAGTTGCTTAAAAACACTTTCCAATAATCATATCAATAATACAAAAATGGTATCAAACACACATGATGCAATAACTTTTAGAACACATTCAGTATATTTTTGCTCCCCTTCCATCCAGTCTGTTTGCTCAAAAGTCTTTTTTTTTGTTGTTTTAGTCTTTCTCTGGAAAATGTCCCTTTTAGCAGTAGCTGCTGATAAATGCAGAGTTGTTTCTGCTGAGGTTCCACTTCCAGGCGTCGGTCATTCAGTCAAACATCACATATAAGCACCTTAATTTAAAACTGGGTAATAATGCAACTTTTGCTTCCAATACAATTTTAAATGATTACATCTCAAATTAGTCGATTGGTTTTACAATCATGGCCAAGGCAACAGGCATACGCAGGCACACGAGGCTACAACTCCAATCAGCTGTTTGCTTACGTTATCATTTTTACATTCAGATATACACATTTATATTTTATAATAACCGTGCCTTTCAGCTCACCTATAGGTTTAAAAAGAAAACAACATGCCAATAGGAAAAAGTCAGAGATTGTTTTCAAAGTGCAAAAAACATATTCCTCCGAGAGTTGGTGCGCATCCTGAAGAGGAACCGCCCACCAAAACTTTAGTCCAATAACAGTACGAGCCATTTTTCATAGATTAGTCTGCAACGTTCCACCGATCTGGTCTGTAGCTACTGTAGGACATGGCTTTGAGCCAGAAGAGCGCAACACTGCCCTCTTCAGGCAGGTTTCCTAGAACTGACAGATTCCTAAAGCTACAGGATTTCATCCTCTACTTTCACTGAGAGATGATCATCAAATATCGTAGTCCTGAAGTCGATGGGGGAGGCGGGAAAAGCCCCTGGATTGAGATAAAGTGACATCACATTATTTTGGTTTGTGGCCAGTGCAAATCAGCTTCTCCAGCCCCATCGCCTGCTCATTTCTCCCTCATCTATTATATTTTACTAACAAATTCAGACTTTATTTTCTGTGAAACAGCAGTGAATTTGTCTACATTGCCACAGATGATTACATATTTTTGTATATCACATCTGTCATTTGTACACTTCCAAATAAAAGTAAAAAAAAGATGGAAAGATATGATCAGAATGAGAAAAACGAAATGTAATGCTCATACAGAATTGATCACCACTTACAAGCACATAAGAGGGAACAAACCCACATTTGTTTTAAATAGGTATAACAAAGTGGCTCTTGGAGTGGAGAAATAAAATTCTGAAATATCTCTAAACATGGCTCTTACTTGATCTCAATACAGAATTCTTAATTTTTTTTTAATGATCATAAGCGAAAAAACACTCCACAGCTGACATGGCCACAGTCTATTCAACACATTTTTCTTATTTCCACCAAGTCACATTTCTTCTCCTACATTACCAATCTGTAACATGACCTCTTGGTGCGTGTTACACCAAAATCAGCTGCAACACCACCAAAATACCCATCACCACTTCCACATTCAGTCCTACCTTCACTCTCCAATAAAAGAAGCCCACTGCAAAACAATTGTGGCTTTATTTCCCCCCAAAGCTGTTGTAGTGAGATACTTATTTAAAAAAAAAAACAACAGGCACCACTTTGAACCAGTTACTCCCTTTCCCTTCTCAAACAATTTCTATCTCTGTATTCTCCTCCAAAAACGTTTCAAATCTTGTGCCGTAGTTAGTTACTCTGCAGTTGTTCTGTTTCAGTGTTCATTACAAAAAGAGGAGTGAGGTTGGGGGCGGGGGGGCTAAGGGTTAGAAGAGGAAGGTAACACAGTCTTTCAGATGCACCTTGAAGGGCTGAGGGGACGCCTGTCAGTTCTCTGACTTCAGTCTCAGGATTCATGAAGCTGTTCAGTGACACATCTACCTCCGTCTGGCTTTTGTGCTCCAGTAGTTAAACACTGCTGGGGAGTTCCCCGACATCCAAAGGTGTGTATGTTTTTCTCTCTGTCTGTCTGTGTGTTTATGCAATGAATGATGCCGAGGAGAAAGGCGGTCACAATATGGCGCAGTGGAACCTGTGGGAACCAGTGGAACGTTCCGCTCTCCACTTCATCTTCTTTTTCTTCTTCTGGTTTCGCTCTGGGACTTGTTGTCTGCAAGTGGGGGAAAATAAGAACATTTTAGACAAAAAATAATATTTCAGAGTTCAAATTTGACTGGAATGATTGAACAAAAACTTCTTTTCTGCATATAAATGTAAAGAAATAAAAAGAAAAAGCCAGGATTTTGTCCGATGATGATGTTGATGATGAATTGGTTTCATGTCAGTTTTCCTTTTGATATTTAAGCTTGTAAGCAACTTCTATGAAGAGACTTTGCCTTCTTTCATATCATAATTTTCCCTAATGCACCTGTATTTATACATTGATGCAAAACCACTGGTGGGCACACTTCCAAAAATGAGGTTGTTTAGGGCTTTTGCCAACTTTGAAAATGTTTGACGACATTAGCTTCCCATAAATAAATCTTTCTGGTAAATTCTAAAGCAATGCCACATTGATGAGTTAAATATGTTTTTGTTTTTTTTATTTGTTTGTTTTAAGAAATTTGTTTTTGCTTTTGGCCAGTTGTCCTGCAGTTGAGCAGCAGTGCTGAGCAGCAGTGCTGAGCAGATTGAATTAGAAGAGTGAAATGGTTAATTTAAAGGGACAGTTTATTTTTTTGTCAACCAAAAGGATTACCACTAGTAAGATTGAATTTGAAAACCAAATAAAGTTTTCCCCCATAGCTAAGACCCTACATTTCGTTGCTTGTACTTGTGACAGTGCAATGACAATAAAGTTGAATTCTATTCTATTCTTTCTCTGACTTCAACAGCACACTGTTACCACAAGAGGGCACTGTTGATTCACCTAGCAGGGACTCATTGACAGCATGCAGGACACACAAACTGTCCACTTTTGTCTCAGCAGGTCAGTCCTAACAGCAACAATCAAACTAAATGGCCACAATGAAAATACATGAAATACAAACCATTTCTTCTGAAATCATATATAAATCACAACAAAGTGGCATAAAATAACTAAAGGTCATTTTCTGTTGCAACCTCCCAAAAAACATTTTAGTTCCATCTTTTTACTACCATTACTTCTTCTTGATAAACACCCCACATCTCCTAAAAATCAAAAGAGTTAACGAAGTTACCTTATAACTCGGACCAGTTCATGAAAGGCTTTGTCCACATTCATTGGAGGATCCTTGGCACTGGTTTCAATATACGTTATCTGAGGAAACACAGGAATAACAAAATTTAAATCAATGCTGACAGTATTTAGAGAAGAGGGATGTGAGCGAGGTCCTTTCATTAAATTGAATCATACTCAACAGGGGACAGAAGGCTCGATTTGTATAAACTGCATCATCTCTTTTGGAGAACTTTAATTCTCCATTTCTAATGGTGTACTATAAATTCAGATTCTGTGATGGTTTCTTCCTCTCTGCTCTTTGGTCTTTTTGTGTTCACAGTTCAGACAAACCAATAAAATAGCTTGAGAAATTAATGCTGCGTGTGTTTAGTTAAAAAAGAAAACTGAGATTAGCACTTTAGGACTCACATTATGTTTGGCAGCCATCTCCTGGCCCTGGTCTAATGTCACCTTCCTTAGATGAACCAAGTCCACTTTGTTAGCAACAAGCACCATTGGGAAGGCCTCCCTGATGATAAACAGGGAAAAAAAAAAGAAAAAAAAAATTATGTTCTGTTAACATTTATGATCTGAAGCATGTTGAAAGTAAACAATTATCCAACTGACTAAATGGTAGAATGTGGCATTATACAACATTCAATACGCTTGTATGCATCTTAATTGTCCAAGCTGTTTTAGCACAACAGCTCAGTACTGATTGAGAGGTGTCTGATTTCTGCAACACTTCAATGCTCTAAAAAGCAACACTCTCAAAACCCAATACAGAGTGTGTTCAGTGTGTTCAATTCTAGCTTCTATTTTTTCTGTCATTTGCAGTTCCTGCAGTCAGAGAACAGGTGCCTTTATTCTGCCTTCTTTAACATCTCCAATAGGAGGCTGTTTCAAGCAAATCTCCAAAATATTTCTAATAGCTCATATTTTCTTTTTGCATAGTGACCCAAACCTGCAGATTCAACAAAAGCTATAAAAACAACCTGATGGAGGCGTGACGACACCACACCAAAACGTCAGATCACACAGAAATCCAACTGTTGTTTTTGGATTTGTTTTTGTTTGTTTTTTTTAATCAGGTGCTCTGTGTCCTGCAGACATGTTTAAAAACAATTTAACTAGTGCAGTAAAAATTTTAAAAAAATACACAGAATTCAACTCTTTATGAGAGAGATAAACACACACTCCGTTTAACTGCGATGAAATGTCTGTTTCATTTAAGAGCGTTAGTTCCGCTTATCTTAGCCTTGCTATATTTAACATTGCTGTGCATACATTCTTAGGGGGCCCATGATTCATCACATTATGACTGCAGTCTGTCTTTTCTCTCACATTTATGATGACAGTTAATCTTAAATAAGAAAAAAAAAAAAAAAAAAAACACATTGACTTACACCGAATTGGTTTCCAAACAGTTCCTCACATATAAAGAAGACTCTTTTCTATCAACTTAGGATACTTTCAGACACTAAAGTCGTGAAAATTAACTTAAGAGTTACCGCCCAAGTGTCTCCATCTCACCTGTCTTTGACCCGTAATATGAGTTGATGGAATCTGTCCACATGTTCGAAGCTGGCCTTGTCTGTGACGGAGAAGACGATGAGGAAACCATCTCCTGTCCTCATGTACTGCTCCCTCATCGCGCTAAACTCCTCCTGGCCTGCTGTGTCCAGTACTGGGGAAATGACAGCATGAACTCCTTTAACCAGCAAAATTAGCACTTCATATTACGCAAATTACACGAAAAAAAAAAAAAAAAAAAAAGAAGTTCCCTGCTTTCCAGGAAACAGAAAATGTTTGACCATGAGCATTCTTTCAATTAAAACTGCAGGCCTTTTGCCATCATGTGCTAATGAAATAGTGGAGTAATTCCACTATTTCTCTTGGTTAAAAGAAGGTAAAACCTCCTGCAATGTTTTGCATATCACACAGCATAATACAATTATCTGGTCTCAATCAGTTTCTAATCTTATAACTTTGCTGTCTTTGTTCAAATCAATGCTCATTTTTAGCATTAGAAAGTAACGATTAGAAGAACTTTTTTGGCACGTTAATTAATAATTTATTCCTCGAGTCAGTCTGTGTCCTCATTTTTGACTCTCCAATACTTTCCTAGATTCTGTGGCTGAATAAAATAAACAAATAAAAGCCCAAATCATCATTGGTTCTCTTCAAAAATGCTGCTGTGTCTTACATCCAGACTGGGGGAAATTCATTGTAAAACAAAGTTGTGCTGCTTTAATTTTAGAGAGAAGAGGCCTTACCCTGGTAAAACCTTAGCAGGTTAAGGCCGCCGATGCATACAGTTAAAGTATGACACTTTTCTTCTTTTTCAGCGATGAAGATTGTTTTCCCAAATAAACGGGACACTTTGCAGCAGAAACAATGAGCTGTTTGATGTTACATAATTTCTTCCACGTGTAAACCCCCAGTATGTTATTACAGCTGTCAGAGAACTGCTAATTACCCATGTGTGTAAACAAAACTAGCAACCCAAGGCAGCAAACGTTTTTTATAAAATAATTCTAACTCACCGTCCAGTATCGCCCACTGCCCATCTATTTCAGTGTGTTTAAGGTACGAGTCTTCTATAGTGGGATCGTAGTCTGGCACAAAGATCTTCTGGAAAAACTGGATGGTTAGAGCGCTTTTCCCAACGCCACCGTCCCCCACCACCACCAGCTTGTAGGTTGGCAGGTTGTCGCTTGGCACGGCGCTGGTCGCCATGGCTACCTCGACAGTGGTGGGAAGAAGGCTAGAAGGTGGCTGGTGAGACACACCTGGTTGAAATGGAGGACAGAAAAGAAAGAAGGGGGTGAAGGAAAATAAAAGGGGATTGACAACAAAGGAGAACAGGAGAGAGAGATGTTAAGGCTTTTTTGTTGCAGCTGCTTTCTCGTCGCCATGGAGACGACAGATCATAGCTAAGGGTTGGAGATAAAAGCAGAAGGAAAGGGGGGCAGATGAACTAGCTGCAAAATGAGACATTGCATTTAAAATGACTTTTGCCTAGAGCTGAGGGGCATTAATTTAACATTTAAAACTTCACAGAACAGGAGAATGAAAATTTAAGCAACCAGGCAATGTAAGAATCGTTTACCCGGGTTCAGTTTTGGAAGATTAGAAGATATATTTTCCATGGCTTAGAGGTTCATATCACTGTTAAAACCTGAAAGGGCTCCAACATGTTGTGATAAATAAAGTCTGAGCCACCATTTCCATTCATTTTCCATTTTCTATGTCAAGATATGGTTTATTGTTAAAAATAGAGTAGAATAAAACTTCACAGCCAAAAGACAAACAACAATACTTGTTGCCTAAACAGAGTTTAACTTAATCTCTTGATATTGTCAACCAAATGGCAGGAGGTTATAATATTTAAAAACTTCCACCAATTCAAATTTAAAAACCATGAAACTTCAGACCTGACACGTCACAGCATAAACATACAAAAGAAAATTGCAACTAAATAAATTGTATCAGTGAGCCAATGGTTAAGGCAAACATCATCCAGCCAGCTAGCAATAAATTTGCAATTACCTATGATGGACGTAAAAAAGGAAAAAGTCAGCCAGCGTTTGCAGCCAACTGGTGTTTGTGGCTACCAACATTTACTATTTATGACAATTTACTAGCATAAATAGTCCTGCCACAATACATTTTAAGACCTGTGATTGACATGTTTAAGGCCAACTTATTTTATGAATTTAAAACATTTTAAGGTCTTATTTTTGGGTACATAAATTTAAGGCATTTTACAGATGTGCAAACATCCAGGGTTAGGGAATTTTTTAACACAAACATGCTGTCTCATATTGAAGGACATCCGATTTTTAAACAACCCTACAAGACAATAGTGTGTTGAAAAGGAACTATAGACAATACAATTCATATAACCTGAAAAAAACAATATTGAAAGACAGAAGTAATAAAACACTGCAAACAGAAGCAACTAACTACTGATGCTCTGCTAATCATTCTTAACATGTTTAGAACTGGACTCAATGTTATGCAGCTTAATTAAAACAGAAAGATTTTAGTTTGAGAGGTTATTCAGTATACTCATCCCCTGCTTAAAGACAAACTGTCAATAAATAATCTGTATGGAAAGACAGTTTTTTCACAACTGCATAAACCTAAGAAGGTCATTTTGGATTTCAGGTTAACTGTTTAACACCACAGAGGCTGTGGAGTGCAGGCTGACAGAATAAAAGAAAATTGTGATCCAAACTCTTTGACTCTACAGACACATCACAGCAGCAGTCTGTTGTTAAAGAAGCTCTCCCCTTCTCTAACAGTGAAATACAGACTGGATCAAGACGTCGATGTCATTCTTGGTTCTGATATTCAATCCAGACTCTATGGTTCTGTGTTGCTGCAGGTCATATTTTTGCTGCTTTTACTCTCGATGTTTTGTAAAAAAAAAACAAACCAGGAAGATCTTGTTATCAAAACGTGGTGTAGCGGATAGTCCGCTGGCTGTGGTGAAAGTTGTGTTGATTTATAACATTTCTAGGCAATTTTCTGAAGAAATTATTTTGAAAATAGTTCATTAATCCCAATGGAAAATATTCTGACTCATACTATCCAAGTTTTTTTCTAAAAATTTTTGCAGACGCTTATGGCTACAAGTAGGAGTGCTCTCCTGTAGTAGTCTGGATCACAGCAATTCTTAAGAAACTTCTGACTGAAGGTACTCTACTTTAAAACAGTCTCGTATAAAGGATGCTCAAGGTTGTCCATCCAGCTTTTTGGCCATGTCAGACACACCCAATGACCGTAGTGTGCCAAAGGTCTGAGGCGTACAGCATGAAAAGAAACTGTGAGAGTTCAGTGCCGTTAATGGTGGAGCAGCAAATAACTAAAACCCAAGTATTTAAGAATTAAATTGCATTCCTTTTCCTACATTTTGGGAGTGTTTAGTGTGAAGAGAAACTGGGGAAATCATTCCACAATGGTTTCTCTGAAGAACACTTAAGTAATGGTTTAAGAAACAGGAATCAAACATTAGTGTACACTGAGAAAAACAAAGTCAGACATTTTATTAAAGTTCAGAAAATTTTATATAGAAAAACAACAGTAAATCTGCTTTAATGTCAGACAAACTGAATTAGTTACATTCCAATGGAAAACTACAAAAAGCCTCCAAAAAATGAAGCAGCATTTGTCACCAGTGTCTCAGCCCATCATTGTGGTGAAAGCTGCTCTATAAATACAAGAATGCCCTAAATCTAAGTAAAAAGAAAACCCACAACAGCCTGAATAATTTCATTCAGAATGACATACCAGATGGTCCAGTATGTCCAGAACCAGCAGAAATATGACGACTCAAAGACGGATAACTGTAGCTTATAATTATAACTCCCCACCAAGTTAAAATAAACATTTTGTAAGAGTGCAAGAATCAGCACAAGAGTGATTTTCTGTTTGGCTGAAGTCAGAGTGCAGTTCTACATAGAGTAAATTCACAATAAGACCGTAACTAAAAGATCGGGACAAGTGGGGAGAGCAGGAGACACAAGAGGAACAGGATGATGAGATTATTCATAAACAGAAGAAAGAGGCTGAGGAAGCAGGGGCACACGAGGACAGAGCCAAACAGTTCGAATTAGACCTGAGTCACCACAACGGGCACCACCTTTTCATGGTTTGCTTCCTTTTTTGAGTAAAGACACACTTTATTTAGACCCAGCCAGCTCAGTTGTTCCAGTTTATGACACACAAACTACAGCTTGACTTGTTCGTCTGTTTCCTATTAAAAATCCAATAAATATATTTGAGGCTACAGCATGGAGCAATTAAAAAAGGTGTAGTGAATGCATTGATAAGGATCTTACACAATGTTTTGTGCTGCTAATCTAGCATTAGCCTGGTTAAACAATTTTGTACTGAAATGTTCTGAATTTGCATGAATTTACATTAGCAACCTAGTTCTGCTTTTCAGTTTCAGAGAACTCCAAATAATGTTCTGCTTTTAGATTCAATTTACATACACATCTAAATAAACATGCACTTGATTTCGTTTTACACATTTTAAAGATGGTTTTAAAACACTAAGGAGGTATAAAATACTTCAATTTTTCAACAAAAACAAAAATCTCCCTGTTGTCCAACATGTTCATATTTTTTTCGCAACATTTACTTATTTTTGCCAATTCTTAAAAGACAGCCAATAAAAAAAAAATACTTTTAACATCTTTCTGCTTAACTTAACATTAATTCAACACAGTTTAGGGCTGATCTATCATCGATTTTGATTAATAATTGATTATTAAAAGGCGCTTAGGAGATTTTTCATTCCATTTTCACGGAAATTTAACAGTTTCCCATCTTAGATGCAAAATGTATATACTTTTTAACAGTCGTGATTTAATTACTGCATCGAATATGGTCTAGAAAATGGTCTTTTTATACACTTATGTACTTAGGTTATCAATCAACCTAAGTTGATTGATAGTTGAATTAATCAACTAATTAAATTAGTTGATTAATTCATCAAATTAGTTGATGATTAATTCAATAATAGATTCATTACAATGAATCAAATTAATTTTTTCACTCCTAGTAAATATTAAAGCATCTGAAGACAGACAGAAAAATATATTAGCTTGGGCACAAATTGTTCTTCCAATTACCCTAAACAAACCATAAGATCATTTAGAAAGCGGTGATGTAGTTTGGCTGCTGCTGGTCATTCCTAATTGGAGGCAGTTGATACAGAAACAAAGATGGCAGAACCATACCACAATGGGAAAGCGAAATGGTCTGAACAGAGTCTATTGGGGGATGTATTTTATACGGTTCTGTTACCATTTGATTATCTTTATTACAAAGTGATTTTCTACAATGGAGAGGATGTGATGACAGGAAAGTGGAGAGATAATGCAGAAAAATTGAAACATGATGCCAGCGTCAACATGTTGTTGATTTTGAGGGCTGTGGCGAGTTAATGTACTTCTTGTGGAGAAATTGTAACATTCAAAAGTAACAGCAGACTTCAGTATGAACATCTCCATTCATCAGGAATTAAGCGCTTCACACATTTTTTTTTTTCATCTTTGATTTTCTGTATTGTGAAAAATGTACCTCAATTACATAAAGATGGTTGACCCTGTCGATAAAATAGAAAACTAATTTTTTTGAGAAAGTGGCCACTTATCAATTAATCATTAGTAAAGCAATAAAAAAACCTTAAGAATGTGTCTGATTTCTACTATATTAAAAAATGATTTTATTTAGAGGCATTTCAGTCTAAGCAGTGAATGGGTTAAACTCCGAATCCCTCACTTTTCACACAAGTATGCAAGTTCAATACAACAACTCCTCTCTGTCTTACTTTAAAGCCTCTTGGCTGAAGCACACAAAAAAGCCACACATTCACCAACCACTAGCACAACACCCCCACCCACGCACCCATTCCTCCTCCATCCACCAGGAAACAGCTGTCAGCTGGCCAGAGTCCATCCTTTCCTGCTCGGCACAATAGAGGGAAGGAAGATGTTTCCTTCCTTTCCCAAGCTAACCACTCATTTACCCAGGCTGAGCAAAAAGACTTGCGTTCCTGACGCAAAAAAAGGCTCAGCAGTTGTTGACTTAGTTAGGTTAAAAAGCTCTACTACAATAATCCAGCAGTGCCAAAGACAGACTTTCATACATTTCTAATTAACAAGAATTCTTGCTACCAGTTTTGGGTTTCAAGCTTGTTAAACACAGGGAGTCTTTGCTGCAAGTCAGGTCACCACCCACCAGGGCTGGTCAGGATTTCCCTCTAGTGAGGTGAGCACTCCTCTGAAACGCCCAATAAGTGTAATCAGAGGTGAGAATAAGACCTGATCGCTAATCTGTCCAACAATGGACAGGATCACGCTTGATGTTCGCAGTACTATCCACAGGAGGGCTTCCGTTTGACGTCTTGACAGCATTCTGTTATAAAAGCATGCATGCTTAATCTGCCAAACCATAAAGAATACAACTTCCTCCTCTTAGGGAAGCAGCAAAAAAAATGATGCTATGTCACAAATTTCAGACACATCTGCTACTGCTGACATATTACGCTAGCAGAAAGGGGAACATTTACGGGTGATGTTTGTGTGTCAGCAGCTAATATTTTCTCTCACAATGGCTTCGGGAAGCCTCTCAGGGGCTTCTTGGAGAAATCGCCGGTTGCCTTCTTGAGAAAGGATAAAGAGATCTCCATGTTCACGTGGGAACGGAGCAGCAGCTTAACTCACAGAACACAAATAAGGAAGAACACACCCCAGCCTACAAAGCCGTACTGTTACCAACACTCATCGATCTCCAAACTCCTGAAAAATCTAAAAACCACCTTTGGTATTTAAGAATTTGTTGTCTTTTAAATACAACATAAAAAGCTTTAAAGCTCATCTTTAGCAGGAATTTCTCATACACTAAAACCCAAGATGTAGCCATAGCTACATGCCTTTGTTTACCTCCAGTACTATTTAAAAAGAACAAATACTAATAGATATATAAATTAAAATTATGCAAACAAAAACTTTATGTTTTCAAGCATCTGTAGGCGAGTTCCAGTTACATTTTGGGGTTGAGTGAAGTTTATCTCTGAGAAAGGAAAAAACAAACATGTGTTTCATCTCATGAGAGTTTAAAAATAAAAAAAAATAAAAATAAGAGCAATCTTATTGAAAACATTCAAAAAGGAAAGGGAAGATGTTGTAAATAAGATTTATTTTCTTTTAAGACACTGCACAATATTAAGGAAAATATTTCATTGTAATTACACTGCAGTCCAATCTCTAATTAGTCATTTAGAAAAGAAACAAACACATTAAGCAACAAAAATGGACACTAACTACTTAGTAATTTGTCTGATCGGGAATTAATGTCAAGTCAAATCTTGAGGTTTGAGTTCTAATACTCAATATTGGGTTGAAAGCTTAAGAGAAAAGAAAATCATAAATGTTCTGAGTTCATCAGCTTAAAAAGCACCAGAATCTTTGCAAAGATTAATCTGTTAAGTGTACCTTACTTTGGATCAGACAAGGCCATTTATTCTCTCAGAACCAACTTGGGTTTCTGCTCACCTCCATCTCTCAGCTGGAGGGAAATTAACTTTCAGCATGTACTGGTGTCTGGCTCAGATGTTTAAGAAATGTTGGTGGTTTCTCACTTTCTGGACATTCAGAACCAAATCAATTATGTAGAAGATTAAGAAGCCACTAAGTGAAAACAAAAATTTGTAGGAACAAGCTGACCGGGCTTGATTTTGATTCGACAGGGCTGTTTTACTTTGGAGTGTAGGTCAGCATATACACCCCAGCGGCTCTGCTGCTTCATGGGAACCAGACGTCACAACCCTGCTAACTAGTAGGAAGAGGATTTTGGTAAATGTGTGTTGCATTAGACATCTAATCAGAAAAATCGGATCCGTTATGTTGGGCAACTTCATTCTTTAAACGGTCAGATAAAATACCATCCGTCACTGGCTGGATCAGTCTCTCACATAGTCATTCTATAAATGAAAGGTTTACATTTAGAGTTTCTAATACAATAATCTGCATTTAAATTATAGTGACAAATGGGTTACTTAAAAAGCTCTTTGAATTTGAAGTTATAAAAATATAAAAATTAGACTACCCTTATTTAAGTGGACTCTTTGGCATGTTAAGAACTTCCTTTGGTGTTCATGGTTAACATTGACGATTCTGAGATGCAATCTGCATGGAATAAGAGTTAGTTATGGCCAGATCTAAAGTGACAGTGAAACTTTAAGAGTCCAGCAAGAACATTTTTAAGTGGTCACTACAGTATTTGGTTGCAAGACAGCACTAAGGACTAAGCCCATTGTTACAGAAGCTTTATATTTTTTAATAACTCTGCCTCACTTCAACAGTGTCTCATGAATTTCAATGAATAAGGATGCCAGCCATAGACACTTCTTTCCTGTTGAAAGTTACACAGAGCTGGATCCATCCAACCATAAAAAGAAGAAGTCTGTGGGTTTAAACTTACAAATGTTTTGAGCATGTGCACATGCTACACCCTGCAAAGTCTAAACACTTGAAGAGGTTCCTGTAGTTTGCAAGAGCCATGTCCTGCTCTGACCTTTGTCAACATTTAATGACAACTTTGTTTTCTCTTAGTGGCTTTCAAGGAATGTCTGGATTTCATGACGGAAACCCTTTACCACACACCAACTATACAGACACAACTGCAATTTGGGAGTAAATCAAAATTTATTTTGAAACACTAAAGACAAGACCTGGGTAAATTACCAATACTGAGGCATAACCAGGTTGTCCATTACAAGGTTCCAAAAAGCTCCTTTTTAAAAATCAGATACCAAAGAAACTTTTGGAATGACATTTTCTCAAACTATGTAGGATAGAGTAAGACAGCGCTGCCCCTCCCCAACTTTTTGCTTAATTGCTATTTAATAATCTAGATAAATGAAGGCACCTACTTAATTTGCCAACAGAAAATAAAAATCAAAAATAAAATTCTAAGAATAAAGTCGTAAAATTACAAGGATAAAGTGAAAATAAAACAAGAAGTCATCATATTGCCAGAATAAAGTCACAATAGTTTCTTAGTATGGCCCTCATACTTCCGTCATATAGTCTTTTTCTTAGAAGAAGTAAAAATTTTACTGTTAGGAAAAATGTCCAGTCTTAAAAACAAAAACAAACTCCACTGGAGCAAATTGCCTGACCAATTTACCAGCTGGTATTAGACTGTTATACTTGTGCAACGCTGAAAAGTGATAATTGGCAAGGGATAGTATGCAAGCGCGTATAAACTACTAAATTTAGTGTATTTTATATCAAATTAGTAAATAAATGTCGAGGTATAATAATTATAGCAGCAATAGGAATAAACTGTTGATTTTCTGTTTTAAAAGTAACCAACCAATTTGTGTTTAGGTATTTGTGTTTGGGCAATGACTACAGTAATATGAAAAACATTTTTAAAAGTTAAAGTTTAAGACATAAATTATAAAATGTATGACACACTTTCAAGGCAGTCACAGTCCCTAAGCAGCCAAAGCATAAGTACAATTTTGTGGAGTACAAGCTTCCTTTTTTTTTTTTTTAACTGAGCCTATTCTGTAAATTCTTGTGGTGAGTCCAAAAGACTCACCACATAAACTTAAGATTGCGTAAATCTTAAGTTTTACGCAATCTTAAAACTTGCGTAAAACTTATTTTACGCAAGTTTTACGCATAAAACTTGCGTAAAACTTGTTATCTTTTTTTTAAAATCTAACTTAAATACGCCACACACGTTAGGGAGTACATGCATTGCCGGGACAAAAAGGATCTAACAAATTTAATATGTACTGTAGTTATGGCAACATGTTTTTTGTTTTGTTTTCTTTATTTCGCAACTTACTAGAAACTCTAGTAATATTCTGTCACAAGGGTCATATTTTTGGTCCACATAAAGAAAACTGTGTAACTAAGGAGATTAGATTAATAAAAGTGGCTTAATAAATGCCTACCACATCACTGACTCATCAACATTAAGTAATACTGTACATTTTGCTGAAAGTGCATCTGCATGTACTGCGCTTAAAGATGTCATCCAAGCATATAGTCATGTAGTCAAAGCATTCACAAATCTATCAAAACTAAAACTCAGTTAAATTTAAGAAAAAGGAAAAGTTACTTATTAAGTAACATTTTGCATATTTATACTGTCCCAGATTGATGAGTAGATTAGTGTATAGAGGAAAAGAGGAAAAAAAAAATACTGGTGTTTACTTAACAACCTGGAAATGTTTCTTTTGTTTGACGCAAAAACTCAAATAATGTTGTTTTCACCACATTTCTGGTCGGAAAAAGAAAACATTTCCTTAAAAAAACATCAAAGAAGCTGCATCTATCTTCTTACTTTTATTGTCCAGCTGAACAGCTGTACAGCTGGACAATAAACTTGTCCAGCTGAACAGCTGGACAATAAAAAGCACAGTCCAAATCAAATCAACTTCTATAACTTTGCAGTGCCTCGCAAACTTATTCTTATCACTTTATTTCACATTTTGTCATTCAAAACCCACGAGGCATTTTATTTGGATTTTATGCGATAACACAACAGAAGGTAGTGCTAAAGTGTGAAGTGGGAGGAAAGTGATACAATGTCCAAATCTTCTCACAAATAAAAACTTGTGACATGTATTTACAGTCAGGCCCTCTGAAATCTTCAAAGAACAACTTGTCACTGCCGTTAGAGCTGCAAGTCTTTTGGGGTATTTCATCTATCATCTTTACAGATCCATAGACTGAAATCTTTGTAAAATAGTTCAACATCAATCTAATTGAATGGGTAGAATCAAAGCTGATTTCTGATTGGATTTAGGTATTTCTACCACTCGGCTCCAATACATAACGCTCTAAATCTGGCTGTGCGTTTGGGAAGGTGAACCTTTACCCAGGTCAAAAGTCTTTAGCAGCCTCTAACCCAGGGGTCTTCATTATGTTCTGTCCTTCATGTTTTGGGGATTCCCTGCTGACACACACCTGACTCACCAGCGGGGGATTTACAAGCTACTACAGAACTGATGGCAGAGGCATCATGATTCTGTTTTGCTTGTAGCTCCAGTTTTCTGATTTGAGAATTTTCTTCTGTATCCCCTAATAAGTTTGTGGCAAACTGCAAAAGGGAAGTCCATTGATTTTCTCTCATCCATTCTTTTCAACTTTGTTAAGACCACATTTCTGAATGGCATAGCTAATTTTTCTGTCAACACCTGTGCAGCTTGTTTCTTCAGTTCAGGTCAGGGGTCTGCCTCATGTGGCTTTTACAAAACCAGAAAGGAAATGTTTTTGATTATGTTTGCAATACGAAATTGTTGTTTTAGGAGATTATTTTATAAGTTATTATGCTAAATTTGCATCTAATAATTACAACAGGATTTTAAACGTAACTAGCTTCAAACTATGCTACCCATCCTTCTTCATTTTACATATATACATATTTAAAAAAGGCTCCCTTCATTTTACAGTTTTTATAGTGGATTCATTTTTGTTTTAAGATCTGAAAATAAAAAAATGTGTTTAATTCTATGACAAAGCATTTTAGTACATATCTAGAAAATCATTTTTTGAACCACAGAGTTTGATTTTGCAGCAGCAAGTGCAAAAATGAATCTCTGAATAAAAAAGGTTGCTGTGAGTTTATCCCTCAACTTTATGATGTGTGCCTTAGTTTTTAGGAAGCGGTTTGATTCCTAATATTCACAAATAAACCTCTTAGTGCTTAGGAGAACAGTTTCACTTCTGATACAATACCGATATTGCAGTTTTGGATTTGTCGATACCGATATTGACCCGATATGATATCGGCTCAGATCATACACACTTATTACTTATTTTGTAGTGTGGAAAAAAGTTTGATAAAGTGATACTCCTCAAGCAAAGAACAGTCAAAAACAATATGTATAAGACACACGGACCCATTTACGAATAACCACTCGGTTAGAAATGCTGGAGCAGAATGCTTCTCTCGGAGAATTCATATGCAGACTGATATAATCCGATACTCAGGGTTTTTTTGACAGATATCACGCCGATTTCCGAAATTAATATCAGAATGGGACACTCCTAATTCATAAGGAGATCAAATTGCATGCAGTGAGTAAAAAGGCTGCCCAAATACAAATGTATGCAACATACTTAAATTTTTTCTTATTCACAATTTTTTTTTTCACATTTACATGATTCTATCACATACAAATCACAAGATACACCTGAAACCTGAAAATGTTTGAGATTTATTTTATAATCAGAACATAATTTATTTGCAACAATTCAATCAAAAAGGCAGCATTTACACTTTTGTATACTGATCCAAGACTTAATGGCAGATAATCCTGGTTTAGCATTCCTGTAAAGTTTTAGCAGAATACCAAGGTTTTTCCTCCCCAGACAGACAACCAGATGATGTGATGATTTCACAACCCTATTAATAGTGATTAAAGTGTGCTTCCTGCTCCAGACTGACTGCTGCTTCTGAATGATCTCATGCTATGATCTGATACAAGAAGAATCCCTCTGTTCTCTCCGTGTCCAGCGCTTAAATCTCCTCACTAATCCCGCTTCAGAGCTGCTGCTGCTGCTGCTGCTGCTGCTGTGGGTGTGTGTGCGTGGAAAAATGAGAAAGGGGCCCGTCGTGAAATACATAAACACTGCAGCAGGGTTTTCCCTCATCACTTGTGACAAACGCCGTGTTTTTCTTACGTATCCACGGGGGGAAATCTGCCACACTGGGAAAAACAAGAGTCAAGGCCCCGTCGTTCTGTCCGTCTCTGTGAGCAGGAGTTAGATGCAGACAGACAGACAGACAGCAGCCGCCCCGGAATATAACAAATATGATCCGTTTGGCAACAAAACAAACGCCCTAATTAAAAGCAGCTCACCTCCTATGAATGCTTAGCTGGCTGTCATCAGTCTGAGCTGGAATGAGCTCCTCACATCGGGTTCTTTTTCTTTTCTTTTTTTCATATAAACCGAACATTTCCCGTGAACGGGCACCAGAACACGACCTGCCACTCACCGAGACGAGCTCCGACACGACCGCCGTCCTCACGCCGACATGTTCCTCCTCATCTCCGCCGTTTTTCACACCGCCGCCGCCGCGCCGCCCTGTAACATCCACACGCTCAGAGATGCCCCACAATCTGCGAAACAATACGCTCAGCAGCCAATCTTAGTGTTGCAACAGCTGATGCTATAAATAGAAATGCCCGGAGGGGTGGACGAGGATGTTGGATGACGCTGTAAATGTTGTTGATGTAGATTTTTCTGCTTAAAATCATTTCGACGTTCCTCGACAGTCTCGAAGTTTCTGGCTGTTGCTTGTTGCGACGGATATTTTCAGCTGTTTAAGTGAAATCTATCAAAGCGCTTACATAGTTCCCCTTTTTTATGACGAAATGGTCCGCTCCTTTCTATAGCGGACTTCTTTAAAGGGATCTTCCGGATAATTAAGGTTCCGAACAACCCAACGCCAAAAACTTCTGCTACTACGTCGGAAAAGGGGAAACGCTTTGTATTTATGTCCCATTACATTAATAACTTCTCTTTGATATTTTCCTCATAATATTTATCTTAATTTCCTTACACTGCACAGACCTATATGAAGTAGTTTCAAGAAATATGAAAAAGCCATGAACATGATACTCTGATCACATGATACCTACACCAATAACACTATGCAGTGGACAATTAAGCCATCCAGGGTCAGTCAACCTACATCTTATTAAACACACATATTAGCTGGACTCTTCAGAACTTGACTGCATACTGAGGTAATTCAGCCATTTGATTCTGTTGGACCAGCTATGAATCTAAAATTTGCTGGTTAAACAATAAGAGAGTGTTCAGTAAAGGCTAATGTAACTACAGCATAAGAAAAAATACTGAACTGATATTTAAAATAGCATAAATATTAAAAGAAATGTGCAATTGAAGAGGATAATTTTAAAAAGTTCAATTGCACATATTTGTACATAAAAAAAAACAACAGACTACTTGCAGGAAATGGAAAAACGGTGCAAATAACAGCAGCAATGTATATACCTGCTTTTATTTGATGGTAATAAAGTTTTGCAGCTGCTAGGAGGAAGGATCTGTGATTACACTCCTTTGTGCAGTTGTGATGCATCAGTCTGTCACTGAAGGAGCCAGGTCTGTAAAAGCTTCATTCATGGGTTGGAGAACATTGTTTCCCCAAGTTTTTTTCCCAAACGCTATGGATCATGATGGTCAAATAGTACAATTTTAGTTTTATCAGACCACAAGAAATGTCTCCAAAGGCCTTTGTAACTAGCAACCTGGCTTTGCTTTTGGAATTGTGGCTTCTTCCTCTGAGCTCATGCAATGGCAGTGTGGCAGTGTTGCCAGCTTCAGCCACAATCTGCATATGATAATTTATTTTTGTAATCGGGTTAATAGACAAATTTCACACTTTGGTCTTTAGATTTGCAAAACGTTGTTTTAACAGATGAATATATTGCATTCAGGCATCTAGAAATTGTTCCCAAAGATGAAAAAGGCCAGTGGACATCTTGAATAGTCAGTTTAGATTCTCCATGAGGACACACAAGGAAAAAATGTTTGAGGTTCATCTGGGCTTTAATAAATTGTTTAAAGTGAACTTCTGAATATAAAAAAACAACTTCTGATATTTACTTAGTATAAATTATTTTGTTTATTTTTACTGACCAAAAAGAGGAAACGTTTAGTCTGATTTAATGATAGACAATGATAGAAAAAAAGGATTGAATGCATTTATTGGAGTGCATGTATCTTATTTCAATTGCATACATTAATTCATTATTTCAGAGTTTCTATACCTATTGTCAGTTTTACCTTAAACTATAAAATTTTGTGCTATGATGAAGATGTACATTTACTATGTAGGCTAACATATTAAGATTTTGTGTGTTGGATTTTCTTCATGGCATTAGGATTTTACTGTGCTTAATAGAACATAAAATCTAGTTGGAAAGCACCCCCATGCTTTCACATTGAAAACATGTTACACCACAAACACCAGGAATTTGAATTCATATGGCCTTGGAATGGCTCTGCCACATTTAAACAGATGGCTTCTGAGTGACTGAGAAGTTAGTCACAATACCTGCTAGTAGCCACTTAAAAGAAGTGCTTCCCCGAAACCTTGGTAATTACGAGGTTGTTTGTCAGCAGGAGCTCTGAATGGTTCCTTCAAGCCACAGATGACACAAGGAAAACACTCAGGAATGTATAGTTATTCCATCAAAATGCCTCTGCTGATACATTATTTCAGCATGCAGTAGGTGGTTAGGAAATGTTCACTCAGTCGTTTATTAGTACATTCACGGCATAAGTAAAAAAGGGAGAAAATATAGTGTAACAAATCATACACTGACATATCTTTAATATATCAGAAATGGTAAATTTTTGATTTGGCCATGGAAATAATGAGAAGGCAGAAACATAGAGCAATGCCAAAAATATTTGGCATTATGTATTTTATGATGCCTGTTTCAGTTCAGTGACTGTAAATGATTAATGTGGAATGATGCAGTTCTCTGCATCATTTCCACAAAATCATGGTACATTTAAAAGCACCCTGACACCTATGCATGGATAGGTGCCTTCTCCTTCTTTTCCACATCTCCTGTTCTGCTTAGAACACCAGTTTCTTCGAAACATTCAAGCATTATTTTGTACAATTTGTACCACAAACATTGTAATATTCTTACAGAATATATTTTTGTGAAGTTTGTGCTGATACAAAGTACTAATGAACACATTAAAAAAAAATCTATTGGAGTCAAAGAATTCCCTAATGTGTAAAAGGCCCCCTAGGTCACACACAATTGTTCTCTAATCTGCACCTAAGTAGTAAAAGCTTGTCCATTTAGAAGAACTCATTGATTTAGGCTTTGGACAAGCAATCAAGAAGGAGTGAACTGATTGCCTAGTAGGGCATTGATTTGTTTATTTATTGAGAGGTCACCAGAATGGACAGAAAGTTCAAAAGATTTGAATTTGGCAGGCAAATGCTTTGCTTCTTGGAGAATCTGCAAACATTTTTAAGAGAAGGGCACATTATAGAGCATGGCTTGTTTGTATGGAACACACTCCTTAAGAATAAAACATCTTGGATTGTGGGATTTTTTTCAAATTAAAATTACTCATAGTTATTTAAAGTGTTTTTAGGAAGTGGAAGCAGGTTAAGTTTGCAAGTGAAGGGTTTAATGATTATTTAAGAACTAAATTATCAAAGTTTACATGACCAAAACATTTCAGTTTCCTGCCCTCAAACAGAATATCTGTGGAATGATGCTGGAACAACTCCCTTTATAAAGTAATTATTCCTCAATAGCTTAGCCACTGGTAGTTGTTATGTTGTGATCTTAGATACTTATATTTGATACATTCAAAGATAATCTGAACTTGGAAAGAAGAGATACATGGTGATTAACGTTCTGTTCCAAGATACCAGAACCTTGCTTGATAATAATAATAATAATAATAATAATAATAATAATAATAATAATAATAATAATAATAATAATAATAATAATAATATAAATAAGCAAGGGTCCATATTTCTTTTCAGGTTTATGAACCAAGAATATTATTATACAAAGTTTGTCAAATCTGTACACGTGTTGACTGCGGAAAAGAAATGCTTTGGTTATCAAGTAATACAAATCTTTATAATCTTTATTAATTTACATGCATTTTTTCCAGTTATGCTATAACACGTAGTCTATATTTTATTTGTTTTAATGTTTCATTACCAATTATTTTTAAATAAATATCTGGAAAACCCCTAATTTCCCCGTTCTCATGCTGTCGTTAATTTGTCGTAAACGCTTTCATAATCACGACAGTCGAATCGCTTTACGTACACCACCGGCAGTATTTTGAAGTATGCAATTGTCCTTGTAAAGATGCACCGAACATGTGAGTGTTATGTGGTATTTTCCTCTAAATAAAAGCGTAAGCACATCCAATCGACTTATTATTGGATGTGTAATAACTGTTTTGACTGGATAATTGTTTAAAATATATTATTTACAGGACTACCATAGCAGCGTTGAAGCTACACGTTACTGACGCTTAGCAGTAAATTGTATTCAATGTTAGGGTGATAATTGTTTGTATAAATAAGCTGGAAAATTCTCAAATTATACGAACAGATACCAAGCGATAATATTAAACATTGTTTTATATATATATATA
>CAEFZX010010156.1:0-38755 GCA_903066825.1 Alfaro cultratus
GGGCAATCCTGGTCCTCGAGTGCCGGTGTCCTGCAACTCTTAGATGTTTCCCTGGTCCAACACACCTGAATCCAATATCTGAATCACCTCCTCAGTGCAGTCAGGTTCTCCTGAATCCTGCTAATGACCTCATTATTTGACTCAGGTGTGTTAAAGTAGAGATACATCTAAAAGTTGCAGGAGACCGGCACTCGAGGACCAGGAGTGCCCACCCCTGGTGTAGAGGATGTAAATGTTCCAACTATTATTTTCCGTCAGACATAAATCAATGCAGGCTGCTATCTTGACCATTACTTTTTCTTTTATTTATTTTTTTTTTCTGCAATAAAACAGCAAGCAAAAGTGTATTTACAGGTGCAGCCACTGTGCTTGCGGATGCTCTGATGACTCAGAATTGGATGTGGTGGGTATAAAAGCAGCTGGTCCTATGGGCCTCTTTAAGCTCACACTGTAGCTTGATTGTAATCACGCAACATAAAGCAGCCGGGGCAGAAACCTCTTGTTAAGCAGCCTTGAACCGGATCTGGTTCTTAGCATGAGGCGAGCAGAAGCAGCACGGCATGCAAGGTAAGGCAGAGTTGAGCAAAGCACTGGCCTCCAATCAGACACGGAGGCGGTTGGTGGAGTTGTACCACAAACAGGTTAGTCATGGAGTTCTGCCTGTTTCAGTCGTGAATGTCATGCCTCATCATGATGAATCTTTGTGACGGAGATCACGAGAGACAGTTTTATGAGACCATAACCTGTGAATAAGATGATTACAACCACAAATAGGTAGGAGGGGGGGGCTCTGTGGGGGCCCTCGGTGAGAAGCATCACCGTGCTGAGCAAACATGACAACAACAGCAACAATAACAGGTTTGAAACTTATGAAAACACAGAGTTGTGGGACTTATAAAGACCACAATGTACATGACACGAACATGCAAAAAATAATAGTGTATAGTGTCTGCAGCACACCCACTGTACACGAATGCATGCTCAGTTAAATTCACTTAATATAGGGATGGCAACAAGAGAAAGAGGATTTTTTTTCCCTTTCTGTCTCAGAGCAGACGTTGATCTTCTCAAATCCCTGTGTATCTCATGTTAAATCCGTGTAATGTGGATTAAGACCTGTTGAAACACACACACATATATAACTATATATATATATATATATATAGTTATATTACAGGATTGGTTAGGACTTCTTTTCCAAATCCTTGGTTGTTAGTCCTTTCCTGATGCAAATGGACAGGATATCTTCAAATCATTATACATGATTTAAAATCTGTAAGTGTTATGCTTATTAGGCCATTACATTTTTAAGATTATTTTATTGTTAAAGAAAAAAACATTCAGTGTCAAATTCAAAAGTATTCACATTGCTTGAAACGTTATACATTTTGCCACATTATATCAAGCTGTAAGACTCGTTTTAACCATAATGCATAGTGAGGAAGATGAACATTTCCTGTCATTGGTTCAGATCGAAGCCGGTCTGTATTCACACCAGAAGCAAACGGCACCAGAATTCATTCAGAAGTGGACAGAAAAAAGTTGGTCTTGGTTTGGTTCCAGAAGATTCAGGGTTTGGATGACTGTATTCACAGAAGGTTCAGACCAATGGGAAAAATTAACTCTGGTCCATTTAAATCAAGAGAAAATGTGTCAGGTGTGAATAAACTCTAAAACTAGGCTTAAAACTTTCCTTTGTGTCAGAGACTAACAATGGCTTCAGAGTAGGGCAAGAGGCCCAGGTCAATCACCTCAAACATAGCCAAACCAACAATGATGGTTTAAGGCATATCCATCGATCTAAAGCCAATTGATAATCTGTGCTGCCAAATGAAATCCAATGTGTCCAATCAGATTCAAGAGAGGAAAGTGGTAAAAGGTTAATAGTTTACTCCATTGAAATCTGAGGAATAAACTTAAAAATAAAATGCACAGAGGCTGGAAGGCTATAGTTCATTCCCCCAAATTTCCTTTTGATTAGTTGTTGATTATCATCCAATGAAAACATTTTTTAAATACCAGAACGGTACATTCCTCATGTATTTTAAAACTGATCTATCCTCCTGCCACAACTTGTAAAACATCAACATAAATGAAGTACAAAATTCACATTAATTCATAAGCAGAAGCTGAAAATGTGCTGGAGGATAGTGTGGAGATCAATGTTCCAAAACATCAATTAAATATACTTAACTAATCTTTGATCTGAAAATATGTGCTCTTAAGGAGGCTTTATCATTATAACAACCACTTTTTTTAGAATTCATTTAATGGACCTTGATGTTCTTACATCCTTTGGAGGTTTTAATGTTGGAATAGAAAATTTATACTTCCAAGATTCATAAAACAGGTCTCAGTCACAAGCAAAACAATGGTTCACAGACAATGGATGAAAGCTGATAAGCTGGAATACAGTATTTCACTTGCCCTTGAGATAAGGATTTGCATTTGAGCTAAAAAATATTCTACTTGGCTGTCATTCCCTATTAAAATTTTGTGAAACCATAAAAAGCACATAAAATCTAAATTTACAGAAGGGTTTAATCTTTCCCTTTTGCAACTCTTAGTCTGTGTACAATGCTGATCCATTTACCCTATCAATAGAAAGCCCAATCTTACTACAATCAAAAATACAAGCTGACAACACTTACTGTTAGAAACATGACTAGCTGGCGTTGTACTAGGTGTGTGTATATAACTGTTGCTGACGCAAAATTAGACTTCAAAGACAACTGAGCAAAAATATATTTTAGAAGGTAAAATATAAAGTAAATATCATTTAATGAAATAATACCATAACCAGATGGAGTGAATCTAGCTAATAATACCACTAGAAATTATTGCAAACATTTTTTGCGTTGACATAGTATGAGAAGGTCACACTTGTTTGATTTGATGAAATATGAATCAAAGACTTCACTAGGTATTTTTCCTTCATCTAACACAAAATTACAACACTGGTCGTCAGGTGTTTTTGTATCTGTAAGGTACTGTGAAGGGTAAATGTATGTATTTATGAACCTTAAAACATTTCTGCATACAACATACAGAGCTATTGTTTATTTAAATAGGTGAAATAAAATTATGGGGAAAAAAAACCCATAAGAGTCGAAGTCAAAAAAACTAAACACTAAAACTGATAAACTATTTAATAATGTTGGGGCACAAAAAATAAAATATGAATTACAAAAAAGCTTAAAGAAATTGAACTCATTTAGGATTGAAACAGGGATTAAAAAGAGTGAATAACCCATTAATTCTGAATAAAACAAAACAAGATCCAACTGACCTAGATTTAAATGAATTTGTGCTAAATGTGACAAACTCAATTATGCCATCGTCATGATCTGTGGTATTTTGGTTTTCTATTATGTGTTATTTATTATATTTGTTCAATCTGTAATATTATGTTTTGGTATGCTTTGTTTTTAGTCATGCTCTGCTGAGGTATTGCTATCACATTATTTCTCCTGTGTTTGGTTCTCAGTCTTTGAGTTTAGAGGATCCTTTTCTGCTCTTTTGTGGTAGTTTCAGTGTTCTCTGTGGGTTTATTCCCCAGCGAGTCACTTCAGTTCACTCCAGCTCCCTGCTCCCTCACAGCTGCAGCACATTCAGTTTATTACACTCATCAGCTCCTTCATCCAGTACTGTGCTTTCCCCATGTATTTAAATTCTTTGTTTTCATCCACTCCTTACTGGGTTTCTTAGTTTTTTTCTATAATGTCTCCCACTGTGACCCTCATATTGCATTGGTTCGCTAATAATTACAAAAATAAATTCTGGATAGGTGCCATATTTACATTGAAACCTACAAAGCACACCTACATAGTGCATGCTTCTGGGTCCTTCACTTTCACACATCAAGAGATTAAGGCAGAATATAATGTATGAAACAAGGGCATCACAAATGGGTGATAGCCAAACCAATATGAAGCGACTGCATCCCTACTTTGGATGTAGTTTGGACACGCAGAGAGTGTATTTGGTGGAAGAGCATCTCATCACTGTAGGTGGTCTTCTCCCTGGGAGATGTGTCTCTCTAAGCTGCTGGCGGGTAAGCTGGCATAACCCCAAACTGCTACCGTCTTTTGCTTGCATTCTTTTCCACAAACACTATTTGCTCAGAGAACTATTTCAGAACTTAATTGGGATGGTTTGTGATTACATTTCTATCAGAAGATATGTCTTAAAGATGTTAAATTAGTCTCTATACCACATGATGACAATTTGTTTTTTTCAATCAAATCACAACATAGTTTAAGGTAGATATGTTGTTTTAAATATTTTCTCAAAGTATTCTTATTCTTTTTTTGGACAGATTGTCCTCAAGGGAATCTTTGCAAATCAGTGCTTAATTGGGGCCTGCCATGGCAATGCAAATGAGAGCAGAATGAGCTATAGCAGAATGCTCATTCATTTAGGCTAACATTAGCATTTTGGCTGATTTTAGCTTGTGCACCAATTTTAACATACTGAATGGAGTAAGTAGATGTTCCTCAACTTGCTTTTGACTCTCCACATGCTATTGATTACATTCAGCATTGATGCTAAGTTTTAGCATCAGAACACTGGGTTCCAACCGACAGGCACACTTTGGCAAGCCCCGTTTAAATTTCTTCACAAATTTTCTAGTTTTATCACCAGACAAAACACTTAGCATATGTCACACAATTGTATGTTTTTCATTCATATATTTGGAAATATTAATTTTCAGTAGATTCCAGGTAATCTGACCAAAAGGCTCCAAATGAAAACCCAGTTGTCTAACGGAGGTATGGCAGTTTTAAAAGTATTCAATTGAATCTTTTTCAAAATGTTTTGAAGAAAAAAATCTGGATTTTTATGGATTTTTATTTGTAACTCCCAAGTTATATGACTAAAAGGCTTAAGCTCAATACCTCAAATTCCTCTGTTAATAAACTGAATCAAACATAAAGTCTACCATTTTAAAATCTCCGGATCTGCTTTTTAAAGCGTGGAGTGGTTTCTTCATGACTTCAAACATTAAATATAAAAGTAAATAAATGAAAATCATTATTTTCTCCGAAACTGTTCCTACTTACTGTGTGGAACGTCACATTTATTTTTAATTATGACGAAATTGGTCCTCCATATATAGATCGCATAAAACGATTTTGCGCAAAAGATTTCCTAGAGCTAAATTCGGGATATAGACATTCTAGCTCTGCTTCTTGAAAATTAAAAACTATATATTCGCAGTGATAAAATGTATCCATGAATGATTATCAACCCATAAAAAACAGTTTCAGTAAAATTGCTAAAACTCCAAGACCTCCTCAAATAAAAAGTGGACAGGAGAGAGGTGGAGAACTTTCAAGAGGTTGAGCTGTGGGAAAGACAATGTAGAAATGTGCCTTAGAAAATGAATGCCAGTGACTTATTAGGCATCACCGATTAGATTGTACAGGGAGCACGCTTTTGATTAGAGATGTGTTATATATTCGACAGTGCACAAAATGACAAAATTTCATGTAAATATTTAAATTCGGTGTGGCCTCTTAAAAATCCAAATGTGCTGCAGGTAGACAGAGCGTTCTGTAGGCAAAGTGAACCGTCAAACTGTCATTGCACTTTCGAAGCCTTCAATAGACATGGCAATAATCAGTGAAGCTGAAACGAACAGACATTTTTCTCATTTGGATCAATCACGTCATCACCTTGCACTGGGGTCAGCACTGGCTCCTCAGTGAGATGGTCACTTTTGTCAGTTTATTGCTCAGACTTGCCCTGCAATTGTTCTTGAATTCCTTTTGCAGGAGAAGCTTTTAAACTAAGCCAAGAGTTTCTTGCAAAGATGACTAAAAGCTTTTTGAATACCATCGTCACTCCTCCCTCCCCCCCAAAAAATAACTAAACAAAAAAAAAGAGAACATTGCTTGGACTCCTCACGCTATACTTTATTTAGTGCATACAGTGTTTGTGAAAACAAGTCAGACAGTGTAAATTAGCTAATATTGTCAGATGAAAACCTTAAATTGTGCTAACAAATTTTAGTGGTTGGAAAAAGAAAATCACCACATCCTTTTGGCTGTTTCATTATTTGTTACAAAGTCTGACCAGCTTTTTTATTTTTCATCTTTACCTCACATGCTCAAATATGTCATAGTTCTTAGATGTTGGTTTTCTGCCTCTACTTTCCACTCTTCTTTTTGTGCACTTGATCTCATCATGGGCAGAGCTGATTACATTCATTCTCATTCTTTTGATTGCTGTGCTAAGAGTATGTCTTGTAGGCTTGTCACTTCCAGAACAAGTTGTCACAACCAAGCCCTCACTTTGTTTTGCACAATTGCTACTGGACCTCAATACTTTTGTACTCACATGGATGAACCACCATGACCACCTCCATCCAGCCACTCCACCAAAATACTGCGCCAACCTGCTTGTCCTCTGTCCACTTTGTTTCTACACACTCAAAGAAATGAATCATTGACTCAGCACATTTTTTATGTCAACAGGTTCCACATAATTGAGTTATGTTAATTGAAAGCAAAACAGATATAGTAATCTGACATAATGACTTTATGTTTAACTAAGATAAAATTAATGAATTAACCCAACTAATTCAAATCACTTCAGATTGAGAAAATTGAAGTTAGCTGAACTAACTTAACTTTTTTGTGTTAGTCTGACAAAGCAAACACTTGTTCAGTGAACTTATGTTTCATTTGTTCACTAAACATAAACAAATTACTTTTACATCTCAAATCAACCGATATGCTTTTTAATATAACTAATTTTTTGATAGGCAAGATATGATGCTTTTCAGAGGTTAATCTCTTCATACCACAGGAACAAGAGCATTCTGTTAAGTATCATTCCACCTGATTCATTTATCCACAGAACCTAAATCCAGTGTACACATATCAATACATATTATATCTACAAACTGGACAGCTAAAATTTCTAATCTTCCATCTCTGTATTTTGGATTTCACGTTATAGTCAGTCAGCTGGCAATAATTTGACAACTTAGCCTTACTCAGCTTTATTTACACTGAATCTCTTTTCACTTTGTTCCCTCCAGCAAGTTGTTGGACTGCCTCAGTTTATTTCAAGTTGAAAATATCTGGGAAGCCTTTCCAAAGGGAGATCCTTTGGAGACGGTGTGGAATGCCCAGCTGGCATCCTGAACAGATCTCGAAGGTCTCACAAATGAATCTTTTGATGAAAGTCCCAATGATTATAGCATGTCATTATGAGCCCAACCACTTCACAGAGAAGGTTCTCTGTGAAGAGAGCTTTTTCCTTGGCTCTGGAGATCTAATCTCATGATCTGAATGTCATGACCATAAGAGAAGGTTGGAACATAGACAGTCTATCAAATCGAGATTTTCACTTTTTGTTTTTTCTGACAGATTTTAGCGGTGTCTGCATTACAGCAGATGAATTCCTGTTCTGTCTATCTTTCATCCCATCCTACCATGATCCATAAACAAGACACTAATATGCTCAAGCTTTTCTTGACCCAGAGGGAGCAGTACACCTATTTCCAGTTGCAGTCTATGGCCTCAGACTGGGTTTTAGAGTCTAAGGTTTTAAACTCTTTAGAACCTTAATTAGTAAAAGCACAAAACATGGATTAGGACTATGCTGGAATTAGGCTGGAATATTTGAGGTAACTCTTCAAAAAAAAAAAAATAAACTGTTTGCAAATAGTCAAAAATGACTAACTGAAACCAGAAAACGATGATTACTGGCGAAAAGTCCTTTTCTTCTTGTCAGATCTATAGATTGTTACATTATGAATATGTATGCATCACACATACATACATCTAAAATGTAATTTAACCCCTTGTCAGAGTAGCCTGCAAACTGAGCATTCATTTTTCCCCTATAAAGCAGTCAAAGCTCCCTCAGCACTTAAAAAAGATGCAATAGATTCCCAACTGAGTTTCACTGTCAAACAGTCATTTATTGCTTTCTCACTCTTTCAATTATTAATTTGCTCACTCGCTCACTCATGCACAGACAACAAATGAATGAATCACTTTAAAGGGAACTCAGTAGAGCAGTAGAGCAACAAAAACAATATTTTTTATACCAAAAAAAACCAAACTGAATGGCCAACTAACATTTCCTTAATATGAGAAAATTACAAGAAGACTATAAATTTGTCCCAAACTGCAATAGTTGGCAATAATATTAACAGAATCTGAATAAAAATGGGGAAAACTGTTTTCTTCTGTCTTCAACATGAGATTCAAAGCACTGACAGATGCCTGACACAATAAAGCCAAAGAGTAAAGAGATAGACAAGTTATTAATATAATAGAAAACACAATTGAATGCAGATATTCACACTGAATGAAAACTCACTAAAAATTCTAGGAAGCTTTGGGAAGGACACAAAAATATTTGACACAAGTCACATGGTTTGAAATCCATCTCTACCAAATTCTAATGAAATATAAGTAGACATCTGAATTTGAAAGAAAGCTTAAACTTTCAGGTTTGTGTGTGGTTGAGGGTCAGAACTTGACTGCAGTCAGCTCAGATTTACTCCAAATACTATTATAAATAAAGCAACATACATACACCTCTCACTGTCTGAAGTCTTTTGATCCAAGGAGAACCTAAAAAAGTGAAAATGACAAGATGACGCACACAAGCACAGTCAATGTAATAGCATCTCTTTGTATGGGAGAAAAATAGTAAAAATTGTTGTGTGCTCAATTGGGCTTCATTCATCTGGACATGTTTTCATGCCAGTGTTGGATGTGACCCCTTCTGCATTATCAGTAAAGTAAAATACTATACACACCTGTGTATATTGGCGTGTGTGTGTAGGTGTGTGTGCAGGAGGGTGAATGAATAGAGTTGTTTTGATGCAACTGCTGATCCAGCTTTGGCAGGGAGAATGGCCACACTTATTGAATGGCGGGCTGAGTACACTAATGAGGTAATATTACCACATCAAATAATGAAAAATTTATGCTAAGGGTTGATACTGTTGCAGAAGGCTCAAGGAACATTCATTTGCTGTTTGATTTTCTTACATGCCAGCTTAGCAGGCACTATTTCATGATTGGAGCAGGGATAAAGCATACACTTGGAGCAAAAAAAAAAAGGGGGGGGGGGCGAGGGGGTGCTTTGTCTATTACACCAAACATCTGGTGGAAATGCCAGCACCAATTTTTTGAATGCACCTTTGTGCTTTGTGCATGGGATCATGTAATTTAGGTGTCTGTGTATATTTGTATGTTGTGAGTAAAGAGAGTGTGGAACACAGGGCAGCGTAGGTGAGGGCATGCATACTGAATGTTAAGTGAGCATCCTGCTCATCTCATTGGCATTGGAGTGCTTGTACTGCAGCGATAAGTGCATTTATGGAGAAGTCAGCACAGCTTTATCTCTTCATTGCAGGTTAGATCTTAGATAAAAGGATTTGGCTCCAAAAAGTAAATATAAAAAAAAAAAAAATCAAACCCGTGATAAGACCTCAGCTTCCAAGGGTTACCAACACACTTCAGTATAACGCTTCACCAAGACTATTCAGTCTGTATGGTGACTGTTGCCTTCACAATGCTGCGAGTAGGGCCTTTATTAGGGGAATAAATGATGGGCTGTTTTCCATTTGCAGTGGAAGTCAGAGCTGAAATTTATGTCACGTCCAGCTTCAGGGGTGTTGAAGTTACAAATTGGGCTACTTATTCAATGGGATACAAATCATAAGTGATTACTATGCTTTAACCATGGTAATTATGAGGTGGAGACTGCTAAAAATCCTCAGACTCTCCAGGTCACAGAAATTATGACAGCAGCATGTCATGCTGTGTGATGGACCCAAATGCATCAGGCTTGGACTTTGAGTTGATTTTGAAGATTTAATAAAAGGATGTAAAAAAAAAACTTGCAAGAATCAATACAGGGAAGCAATGAGTCCAAATAACAGGATACAGAATATTACACTTTTTTTTATCTACCACTAGTACTTCCTCATCAAAATGCCACATGCACTACAAAATTCAATGAATTTGTTGTCCAGAAATTGAGGGTTAAACATCTCCTGCTCCGAGTGAAGCTGGGAAGGACAACAGTGCAAGGACTAGACAATTTTTTAGTACTTTAGGATGGAGAACTGACACGTCAGTACCTTTTGCATGCTAAAACAAATAAGAAATATGCATGCTGTACAGAAGAGCTCAAAAAGTTGCCTGATTTATTGCCAGGTGCTTTTCTGAAAGATTCTCAAAAAGGTCTGAAAACTCACAAGTACAGCATAAAAATGAACAGGTAACATTTCAATGTAGAGTAGATTAAATCTACTCACAGACAAAAGATTTAGTGGCCTGGACTGTGTCTCTTTGACTCTGAACACCATCAATAAGGATAATAAACAATTGCTAGGGAGAACCCTGATTACATTACAGAAATAATGAGTATTCATCTTGTAGGATTTTGCATGTTGTGCTCAATAGGTCATAATTAAAAAAAAACAAAATGCAGTTGACAATACCAATCATTCAACAATGACATGATCTAGAAAGTGCATTTCACATTAGCTTCTGCTACCTGTTGTAATCTTTGCTTGATTTTTGAAGTTTTTTGTACCATTACTGTTCTGGACATTAAAGCAGTGTCATGTTGAGATATCTGAAGTATGACAGCCATAGATTAAAACCATTTAATCCCTTTATTTCTCCACTCTTAGATCTCCTTGTGACCTCTACATCTGTCTACTTATACGTCTCTTTAATACATGCCTTCTTATTCACTTCAGCCCAGTCGCATGAAACCTTTTCCTCCTTAATATACACATCCCTTTCTATGCCCTCAAACCTCTCTGTCCCAGCTCTATTCTGTGTATTGAAATACGGCTGTAGCAGAGGACCCTTGGGGTGATGGTGATGGAATGCATTTGGGGGGCCAGCAGCTTTCTCTCTCCAACCTGCATGCAAAATCTTCCCAACGGGGAATCACTGGCTCACACAGAGGGGTGTGAGTGCCATGGTAACACCATTGCTCTCCCTAAAACCCTTGGCAGACAGGTCTGCACAATCACCCCCAGTTAAAACGTTTCCCTGCTGCATACAGAAGAAAAAGCCGAGAAGAAGGAAAAAAAAAATGAATTGGCTGAAAGGTATCCTGGTACACATCCAGTCACAGTGGAAGTCTGTTTTTTAAATTCCTGTTTCATGTTTCTCAACTTAGAAATTGAATTTATGGGCATGACAGAAGGAAAGATGCCTTTATAGTGGCATAAACATGCACTGTAGACATAAATGCTGAAAGAACCAGGTTATCCACTGTAACCACACACAAACCAAAAAAGTTGTCGGTTGTGCAAAATGCGCTATAAAGGACTCACAAGAGAAAATAATCAAGACTGCACAAATGCAGCTGCACACACTTGCGTAAACACACCATCGGGCACACACTGTTGGGAACCAGTGCCTTTTATTCAACAGAGAGCTCAGGGGATAAAGTTAGAGTAATTTATGCTATTTTGGTGAGAGTAAATGCTTTACTTGGGTTTCAAATAAAAGATAAATAAAAAAAATAAATAAATTGGGTACATAGATATTTTGTTGAATGACCCTGGCAGTTAAATATTCATAAGCTATTAAAAATAAAAGATGCACATTTTGTTCCTTTGACCCGCTGCTGCATACTTCGCCATCCATAATCTCTCCAGTTAGGCACACTGTCCCACTCAGAGGTGAAGCGAGCACAGCTTTGCCAACAGAAAAACACCATTAGTCTCCCACATGTTCCATGTTGATTAGAATTGGATGAAAGGGAACTACAATTTCCTTGTTTGGCAGAAACAGAGGCCAACAAAAATCTTCATAGCATTGTTTTTGTGTTGTTGCGCTTATTCTGAAAAAGCCACCTCCATCTTCATATTTAAAAGAAAATGCGTCTTCTGCCTTAAAAGATGTTGATGAGATATTGAAAATAGGATCGCTAACCAAAACATCTGGTTAAAATAGAATCATTTTAAGCCAGTTTGAGAAAGAAACATCATTCCCAGACATGTCAGATTTCAGAGCTATGATGACTACAATCTTGAAAGTGAGAAATGTAAATAAGTCATGAGGACAAGCAGGTTAGTAAATTTGAAAGGTGGTTTTGAGCAAAAAAAGCCTCTTCAGACATATCTAACCTAAAATCAGGCAGTGATTACAATGGTTTATGATAGATCACCTGGACTATTAATGCCTGATGGACTGCTATTACATATAGGGCAGAGCCACATGGTGGTTGACTTTATTTAAATGAAGCTTTTCATATAGAATATTTTGAGCACATGTGTGGTTGTTTTTCAGTGACAAGAAAAAAGGTCAGAGTGAGCATTTTTGCTTTGGATCATCTGTGCTGCAAACATGGACAAGCTCTGTCTAAGTAACGATGACATATTTTTCTTCATCAACCAAAAGCGGCCATTCAATTTTTATGTGACCTTTGTCATTAGTAAATGTTGATTGATATGCACAGATTGCAATAAATTAATAACCATGCGCTCCAAACAATCCACCACAACCCTCAATGTCTTTCTAGCCATTGCAGTTAGCTTAAACTGTGACCAATAAATTAAAGGAGGAAGTGCTTGACTGCAGTTTTATATGTTTAACTTTTACTTCTCTTCCATTCACCATATGTGTAGTATTAGCTTGAAGTATTTTTTTAGTGCCAAGAAACAACTGCAGACAGTGCATACTATTGTGTTTTGTTTTTTTTTAATCTTCATCTGACAAACATGGATTGATTTTAGAAAAGTGAGATTTGATGAAAGGATGGATATTTCGTAGGTTGCTTTGTTTTGAAGAGGCAATCATTTAAGTTGACACATTTCTATGCACATCAGATGTTGCATTCTGAAATTAATGATTTTTGTGGTTTTTCCAAAAAAAAATGGCAAAGTTGCAGATTTTTTTAAGCTATATGTCAGATCCCTTGCTCCTTATATTGTAGGAATAAAGTTTATTTTAAATATGCAAAAAGCAACCGGGAGCAGAACGTATGAATGAAAATAAAGAGGATTGGTATTATTTATGGCATTAATGAATAAGCATTGAATGTAAAATAGGTAACAACATTAGTATTCTTGTTAACAAGCTTATTATTTTACAGGAATGGATAAACTACCCGTCATTTAGCTAACAATATTTGCATTCAGCAGCGTTATTCAACTTACATGTTTTGTTTGGAAGAAAACTGCAAAGTTTTTTTGCTTTTTGGCTCTGGCTATTTGCTGAACATGGCAGACTTTACAGCTTGGCTCAGTAGCAGGTGTAACTGGTGTCAGCATGCTTAATGTGCATTCAGAAAATCATGTTATTGTGTTCTAACAATCTATTAAACAGTTCTAAAGAATTAAAGTGTGTATGGAACAGTGGGCACAGTACACCAATGACTGTACACAGAATAAGGAAATCCTACAGAGCTTAAAATGTTTTTTTGCACAAAAAAAGCAAATATTATCTTTTAGCATCAGGCATGTTTTCTTGCTGACTTTTATGTGATGTCATGAATCAAAAGGTTAATTGGGGCAAAGGAGATTGGTCAAAATTCTGCCAAGTTTCAGTGTATGCTCAGAAAAGAAGGAAATTCAGACAACTTTAAAGAGGCACTAGTATGTAAAATCAACCTTTTTTAGCTTTATATCATGTTATAATATTATTCCTTCATCAAAAAAAATACCTGGACTGTTGCCTTGGTTATTTCATGCATGTTTGAGAAATCCTTCAATCTCCTTAGGCAGCCATTCAAATTGCCTGGGTGGATATAACTCCGCCTTCCAGGTGCAGCTCCTCCTCAGAGCTGCAGTTTACAATCTTCCACCTCATGGAGCAGCCCTCCCCTGAGACCCTCGTCACTCTGCTCCTTCAAACTAGCCAGCAGCTTTTAGCAAGCATCTGCTGAGCTCATTATACAAGCTACTTCTCAGTGCAAATCTAGTAAAAATGCTGTTAAAGGCTTAATAGAGATGTGTTGTTGTGATGACTTCATGAAGGCGGAGTTTCAGAAAGAGCAGGAGTTTTTAAAGAAACGGAGGCCGGATTTTGAGGTCAGACTTATTTTAAATCATATTGTGTACCAATATGATTTTAATTTATCAAGAAATTATTTTAATTTATTATTTTATAATAACTTAAGGCAATATAGTTACTTGATTGTACTATAAAATGGCACTGAGTGCCTGAAAAATACATAATACTGCCCCTTTAAGGTGATCGGTCAGATTTGAGGAAAAGTTGTGATGAATGGTGAAAATTGCAAGTGTACGCAAAATTTGTGAATGATGAGTGAATTTCCTTTAATAGCTACAACTGAATCATTGCAACTTCCTGGAGGGACTTACAAGACAGACCAAGCAAGTTTCATTCTACTTCTAAATAAACTCCTAGGTTAATAGGTCTCCAAGTTAGTGCACTCAGACAATATTTCCTCTTACTTTCTCCTCTTCAGTGGATAAATTACCATCTAAGTATTCACTTTGTGAAATCAAATATAAGTCACGGGCTGTTGTGCTGCTACTTTTATCCTTGGTGGACATTAGCTTTGACGCCAGAGTTTAGGCAAACATGAAATCATCACTTTTCTGCAACTATATTTTTGAATGTCTTGTGTTAAGTTTTTTATTATTATCATTTGACCCTTTTTTACTTTTTTTGTTAAGGAAGTGAATATAACCATTGTCAGCTACAACTGAACAGTTGAAAACAAAAGGTCATAAAACGTTTGATATATTCCCTTTACTTTACAAGAGATAGTAAGAAAATAAATAAAAATAGTCCATTCTTAGAGGACATTTATATTAATTTATAAAAAAAATTGTTTAAATTTGACTTATCTGGCTGCTTCATCTTACAGTGTCAGGGAAAAGGTCAAATTTTGCTCTTTGTTATCCGCTCAGTGCCTTCTTATTTAGTTCTTCAGTAAGCTTGTCACATATTTGTGGTGCAGGAATGGGACTCACTTGCTCAGTGTGAGTTACCCCATCTTGAGAAATTATGCATTGGCTGCGATGCTCCCTGCTGAATCCCTGCTGGGGCTGAGCAGTGTTCTGGGATGCAACCCAAGCCTAATCATCCGATACAAGTTTAAAAGTAGCCATGGGTAGGTTTTCAGTGGCCAAGAGTGGGAGGGGGATAGGGGGGCCACCAGGAGGGAAACCTGCAGAGATGCTCTGCAGAGGCTGCAGTTTTATCCAGTTGTCTTCACATAAGGCGGGGCAGGTAATGAAAGGTGGAGACAGAGATGAGTGAGCTGCCGGCAGGACTCACCGGGCTTGATTAGTGCTTGTGTGCTTCTGTCTGCTCTGACAGAAATGTGTATTGTAGGATTTTTGTCTGCAGTCATTAAATTACTCACATTTATCCTAAAATGTTCCTACAATTTGAACATTTGGTCAAGAACATTTTGTCCATCTCAAATGGCAGAAACACAATGTGAACACTTACCCTTTCCGTGTCACCATGCAAATGTCTGCACATGTTTGCATAAGCAGGATGCTAATTTTAATCTTTTTTGAATTGATCTTAGCACCGTCCAGGATTCCAGTGGCTATTTGTTCCTACCTCTCCTTTTTAGTGTGTTTGTTACTGTTTTGCATGTGGTGTGTTTATTGGTGGCCTTCTAATATTCCTCTGGTCCTGGATCAGTGTCCTTGATGTGATGAATGTTAATGTAGTAAAAATACTTGACATCATGGTCAAAGTTTGATTACTGCTGGGAATTCATTTTTCCCCAACTGGTCTGGTACAGTGCAATCATACATAGTAAGTCAATAGCTGTATAGAAAAAGTTAACTTTACCACATCAAGAAAATGAAACTTTGAAGCTCATCAGATCAATTCTGCCATATTTCCAAACAAAAAGTCCTTTCTGGATTTCTATTTAATAATTATAAGTGCACCTGAATAACATATCCACGTAAATGCAACTGAGTAAAATAATTAGTTACTACACACCTGCAGTGACCAGCAGTACAATATTTTTTGTTAGAATATTACTAACAAAGTTACAATATTCCAGAGATTACAGTAATCAGTAAATGTATTTCTGCCCTAAAGATATCCAGTGTAAAATGCAAATAAATTAATGCATAACAATAAGTGTGTTTAACTTAGAACCTCAGAACCATCTATTTTGATGTGTCATTTTATTCCAAAACTACATGAGGTCAAGTTGTGTCATCAGCTCTTTACAACAGCTACAGACCTTTCAAAGCTCTCAGCAGTAAAACACTGTTTTAATCCCTCATCATTTTAGATTTGGCTCCCTTATTTTTAGTCTGTTAAACTGATTTTGGTTACTAATTATGTTTGACTTTCTTATTCTCTTTCTTTTGATATGTGCTGCTTTTTCACTCAGTCTGGTATCTGACCATTTTCTAATAAATGTTTGTTGAGTCACTCTACTCACAGTGTTGTTTTTGTATTCAACAAACAACTAAAATAAAATAAATGTTTTACATGTGATTATTTAGTAGCTGTTAACTGCAGCATCTTACAAAAGTGTATTTTGTTGGGAGTTATTGACTAAAGGTATCATACTTTCTAAAAATAATGACATTTCACAACTGAAATAGTATTTTATCACCAAGGGAATGATTCACTAACTACTTTTTGGCCAGATATTCTGCATGCATACATAAAACCAACTAGAGGTTTGTGCAGCTCTTTTGTATTTATTGGATTTTTGTTTTCCATTTTCTTCCAGGCATGGCCTTCAGATGCTATCAATCCATTCAAGATAGTTTTTAGGCCTTAAAATGATTATTTTCTAAGGTAGCTTGCAATCTAGTCAGCTGACTAGACAGAGCAACACTGTTTATTCTATTGAGTGTTCGTGACAGCCCCCTGGTTGTATCCCCCTAAGTATTAAGCCATTCTATTACAATACTACTGTGATCTCAGTCAATCCAAAATAAACCTCAATCCTTTTGTAGTCAGGTCACAGAATAAGATTTAGCTCAGGTGCAGAAGAGATCATGTCAGGATTCTTTAATCTGTATGGAGTAGCATTGCAGCAAAGTACTTGGATCCACATAATGGAGGATATCCTGCCTTAAAATCATACTCTTGTTTATTTTTTTCCCCTGTAACTCTGCTTGAAGAAAGTGTCTTCTGAAACCTGGTAGTAGGTTTGGGAGTTGATTTCGAGTCCATATCCAGTGTTGAAAGATCCAACTAATCTCTAAAAATACCAGCACACACCAGTACCCCACTTCCACCTTGCTGGTGTCTGAATTAAAGTGGAGTTCTGTGCAGGTACTGGTACAGCCACAGGCTCATCTATCTTTCTCTCAAGAGCCATTCTCATTTTATCAGTTCATAAAATCCTAAAAATGTTTGTCGTCAAATATTTATTGACCCAGTCTTGATGGATCAACCTATGTATCTTTTTCAGTGGTTAAACAAAACACATAAGTTATTTTGTAAGGTAGGCTGTTGAGTTTCAGCCTACCTTACCGTGTTCCTGAGCACTAAGCAGCTTGTACTTCTGGGCAGTCTAGATACCAGAAGTACAGGAATGGCTTCCTGGTAGCTTCATGTTGAGAATTCACACTGTTGCACATTGGAGTGAGAAAATGCGCATAACAAAGGTAATTTGGTAAGTATATACCTAATAAATATGCAGAAATAGCAAAAGGAGTAAAATGTATTCAAAGCCATGAGGAAGTCCTGAAAAAATAGCCAGAAAACGTAAAGAACCATTGATCAAGGCTCTTTTAGAAGATGAAGAAAAACTCTGGCTCCTCAGAAACAAGATTGTTGATTTAAAACCGTTGCACAGTAAATATACAGCAAGCCCTTACAGCATGGATGCAGTGAAACAAGACAAGAAACACAACACCCCATCCCCCCATCCCCCTAACCTTCTATCTCTTTATCCTCTTGTCATTTACTCCTGATCCCTGATTTCTTTTGTAAGCCGTCTTCAGTTGGATAACCTTGTAAATGCTTTGCGATCCAATGGGGTTATTACCCAGAATATGCTTAATTACAGGCATGGCTGTGCACAACACAGGAGTGTTTACTATGCATTCAGGCAAAAACAGATAAGGATAGATAAACAAAGAAGATATAGGGCAGATGATGAATATCTTCACTGTTTATCTGTCTTTCTGCACATCTGAAGAAGCGGGACAGATGGGCCTTATATGTTTGTCAGCTCATCTTCATCGTTTGAGCTAGTATAAAGAACATTATTCAACCCAATAATGAAGTAATAAACTGCACGGAGTTTTTTCTTTTCTTTTTCTTTCTTTTTTTCTTTTTTTTTTGCCAAGCACAGTTTGAGTTTGATAGTAATTGTCATTGGAAACCAGAGATAGCGGCTGATTCCTAAAAGACTTTCGGCTGGAAATTCTGTTTTAATAAAGCAACAAACCTATTTTCCTCCTGCCTCTGCTCACTTCTAAATTAAGCTGCAAACTCGAGCTCTTAAAAGCTGACTGATGCCTCTGCACCAAGGTGTTCGGGTACCTACGTCCTGCGGTGTGCACCTCCGTAGAAATGTAATTACAGTACACATCAGGGTTGCAGCAGTGTGCGGGGGGTCGGCAGCAGTTGTGACGGACTTTCTTGAGTAGCTTTCCTCTCTCCTTCCACACATACACGTTGCTTGTTCTGCTAGTTTTAGTTGAAAGTTTTGACAACACACAGCAGGTTGAAAAAGAGAAGTTTTTTTATCCCTTGCAGTGGTGCCAGGAGAATTTAAATTTTTTCTTATCTTGCAAAGCCATTTCCAGCTATAACCTTCTGCTGGCTGCCGTTTGTTGTTCTCTATCAAGTGAGAGTAAGACAGTAAACATTATTACCTCAGGAGTTTAAAGAAGCACAACACAGCCAGATAATGTGCAGTGCTTAGTGCTGAAGTTCAACACTAACATCTCCATGCTGAAGGCTAAATGAATGTGTTCTGCATCCTTTCTCCAAAAATCACTCTGGACGAGTGACTTCTAAAACTATTTATACCCGTTGAACTTTTCACATTTTGTCACTCTGCAAACCACAATCTACAGTATATTTTATTGGGAAAAGATCAACACAAAGCAGCGCAGTATCGTTAAGTGGAAGAAAAATTATACATGACTTTCAAAAATTTTTTAAAATAAAAATCTGAAAATTGAGTTATGCATTTGTATTCCGCCCCGTGTCTGTACTGTGTAGAACCACATTTCACTACAATAATAGCTTGAGGTTTTTAGATATTTGATTCTACCAGTTATCCAAATGTAGTGACTGAAATGTTTGCCCATTTTTGACCAAATAGCTCAAACTCAGTTAGACTGGATGGAGTCCTGCCGCTGTTGTTTAGGTTAAATGCTGAGGATCATCCTGCTGGATGGTGAGCCTTCTTTTACAGAATCTTATAGACCTTCCAGAATTTTCTTCCACTTAATTTCCATCTTCTCATCACCTCTGCTCAGCTTTCCGGTAAAGGAAGGTGTTCTCATCCGATCATGCCACCACCACCATGTTGTATATTTAATATGTATGTGTATTTACACATACACGTGTGTGTGTGTGTGTGTGTGTGTGTGTGTGTGTGTGTGTGTGTGTGTAAATACACATGTGTAGGTGTATTTACACATACATACAGTGTATGTGTAAATACACATACACTGTATGTACATGTTGTTGTCATTCAAACAAAGCTCATTCTTTCACTTGCTTGCCATCTCCCCTTCATGGATTGTTGCAAATGATAAACAGATTGTTTTTAACGTTTTCTTCAAGCAATGGCTCCTTGTTTGCCTGTCTTCCATTTTTGAAGTGTGCCATTTATAGCAGTTTTGTCAACAGATTCTCCAACCTGAGTAGTGGATTTTTGCAGCTCCTCCAAAGTTAATACGGGTGCTTGACTGCTTCTCTAATGATGCTCTCCAGTCAGTTTATGTGAAGATAGAACAGCTGGATTTTACTGATAATAAATTATACACAAGTGTACTGAAGAAAAGCAAGCTGCTGCAACCAGCATGTTTCACCCGGTGTTCAAGATGAGATTAATTTATGCATAGGAAGACAGTATCGGTCACATTAGACCTTCTTTAGAGTTACCAGGGGATGAATGCAAATGTAATTGTTTTTTTGTTTTTTTTAAGTTTTTCAAAACTTTGAAAACCATGTATTAGGAATACCAGACCAATTTCTATCACATAAATTTACCCCCAAAATTAGGTTGACACTTGTGAATCTTATGTTACTGAATTACTTATTTTGCATAGCAAAAGCTTTTGGCTTGGACATACAATAAACCGAGATTTATTGTGTAAATGTTCAATTTACCCCTAAAAGTCGTGCTGGTGACTTCCATTTTTGACAGCAGCAGCTCTGACATATGGAGCTTTGCTAGGGAGAACTAACAGAAAGTTAATCTGCCCCGGATTCCCATGGCTTGTCCAAACTCCCCCCCCTTTTAATAAACTAGGTCACAACTAAGCACAGCCAATCTACAAGAAGAAAAAGCCCCATCAACTAAAAATAAAAGTGTTGTACATAAAGAGATGAAAAAAGCAGGAACAAAAATCAAAATTAGATCTCTTTGTTCTAAATTAAATCTGGAACATTCAGGTCTTAATTCTGCCACTGCGCTGCAAAGGGGTGGAAACTGCTCGCAGGCCAAGAACACCATTGTCTTTGGTTCGACAATAAAAGAAGAAAGCCCTGTATAGCCTAAAAGCACAAGCCTGCCCACAGCCGTACACACAAACACGGAGCTGGTGTAATCCACTATAGACATAAGCTGCAGAGTGTAATTGAAACAGTGCTGACAGCAGTGCAAAGACGAAACAGAGGCGCAGTGGAAGGAGGATAAAAATGGCACCAGATGGTACTTTTCTTGGGGCTTGTGCATCTGTGAGAAACTTTCTTGGGTTATGTTTGTGCTGCAAAACCATCGCTGATTACCCAGCGCTCAGGGGTGCAAGAGTTGACCACCTCACCTCTCCACGTCCGTCCTCTCTTGGTTCTGTACCGGCAACCCTGCAGGCGTGCTGTTTCTCCCTCTGCGCTCAAAGACTCTGCACCACCTCGGATGTGTCCCTCTCAGGGAGGGAGGCTGAAAAAGAGCAAATGTGGAAAGAGTAGTGGAAGGGATGTGAAAGATGGGACAGATAGGGGGGGATTGGGTTATGTTTTCATGTTCACAGCCTGTCCTTTTGAAGTATACACCAAAACAACCTGAGGCCCACAGCAGCCAATCCCAGTAGTTGACATGACAGCCGGTTTGGCAGCCATAGTACCCGCTGGAGACTCCACTCCGCCTCTTTTCCCGCCTTGTCCTGCCGTGCCCACCACCATCCCCTTCCTTATCCTCTACCTTTCTGGCGTTCCACACTTCCTGCCTCTCCTGCCCACCCTGCCCATCTCACATGCCAAGGCATGTTTGGCAACCCAGTATCAAGCCTGCATTTTCTGCCAACCGATCTCAATGTTTATGCCAATGATCTTGGAAACAATCATACACTGTGGAACTGGCACACCATATGTAACAGAAACAATGCCCACTTACACTAAAGTTTCTAAATAAAAACGATAGGCTGGGAAATGCTTCTTGGTGCTAGCAGAGTTCCTATGCAGCCATAAAAAGTCTGGAATTTGATTAAATCCATAGCAAGGGCTGTGTAAGTGTGGAATTGTAAAACAAAGTGTGAAAGAACACTTGTATTTCTTGACTGTATGTTCTGTCTGATTGTCTAAAAGTTTTTAGTAGGTAGGAGTTTGTCCTGTAAACAGTAGGTTGCCGATTTGAACCTGAAATCTGTCTCAGTTGTTATGGGCCAGACACTTGGCCTGCCTTGCATACTAGTAGTGGGTTACTAACTGGATGTACCATATATCAATATGGACTAAATAAGGTGCTATAGAAGAACAGGTCATTTACCATTTAGAATTTAAATGCTATATTCATCTTCATTTAACTTTATTTATCCATCTCTCCATCAGGTTCTTTGTCCATCCATCCATGCATCTGACTGACCTCCCATCAGTCAATTTGTTCATCCACCCATTCATTAGTCTGTCTGACCATCCATCCATACAGCCATCAAAATCTTAGGACCTTCCTTCTTTCTTTTTTTTTTTTTACTCGTGACATTTTTGTAAGTTTTCAGTCTTTAACTTGGGAATTTGAGTGTGGGAAAGCCTGGTAATTTGATGATAAAATTAGCAGGAACCCTGTGGGAGAAATCCTCATTGAACTGATTGTAAATGAGCAATAACAGAATGAGGAAAAATATAGACCCACACAAAATACTTAGCTTTATTCACTTTCATTATCGAGTTCATAACAATGGTTAAGCCAGTGCCAAATAAAAATAATTAAAACAAAGAAAGGAATACTAATTCGGATGTGGATAATTATTGTATGCATCCACGGCTGGCAGTGCTGTGATCATCGCTGTTATTGTTTTTTTATTGTCTTTCATCTCTGGTAAGAGGCGATGAAAATCAATGGCAGGCTTTCCCTGTGGCTTGGCAACCACATTCGGGCTGTACACACAGCTCCAAACCATACATACACACACACGCGCACACACACGCACACACACGCACTCAGCCTTCTCTCACCACTGGCTGCAGCGGAGGGAGATTGCTATCGGGGTGAGGCTGGGCTTTAATTGATCTTGGTCACAGTTTAATGCGAGGCAAGGATTAGCTGTTATCGTAGGAAGGGGAAGAGGCAGAGGGAAGGGTTTTGGGAGGAGATATCAGAGTTCCTGACGTTAAAACCCGACGCCCTTCATGACAGGGATTCTGTGACCCACAAAGATGTGAGAGCACTGGTGGGAAAGTGCTGGGCATTTGGAGAGACACGGGCGACATCCAGCTGAACTTAATCCCAGTTTCCCCATGATGTTTTGGGCCAGATCTCGACTATTTCTAGCTCCGTGTGGAAAGAGGAACATAGCTTACACTGAGATTTGACCTGTTCTATTTAAATGCTTGTCATTTTCTATACAGTTATAAATAAAAAATTACTATAATCATAGTTAATGTATTTCAGTAACTCAATTCAATAAGGCGAAAGTCGCATCAAAATGATTCTTGGATTGTCAAGAAGAAGAAAAGGAATGTATTACTAGTATTTTAGATGTTGGCATCTTACAACTATTGAAACCCCATAAATTTGTTTCTCAAAACGCATATGCACAGTCAAAAAAGATTTTAAATACCAAAAGGCTATGTTGTATATGTTGGGACCTTTGGCTTAGCAGTTGTCTTGTACAGTCGTTAACAACCTCCACAAGGACTGTAAGCCCCAAAAGGTATTTGCTAAAGAAACTCTGGGTTTACAGAATTCTGTTACTAAAGTATGTTACTGGAAAGTTAAGTGCAAAGAAAACAAAAAAGTAAAGTCCTGCTGAAATACAAAATCACCATCTCCATAAACGTCCTCAACAACAATAACCATTAAGGGTTCTAAAAATTTTAAGCAGACAGCTGTATTGACTTTGGCTGACAAACACAGTCGTGGAAACACTTCTCCAAATGATCACTGCCTCAAATAACTTAAAATCTGACTTTTCACTTCTCTTTGTTTACGGGAGTTTTACTTCTGCCACATCCTCTGAAGGATGTGGCTATCCCTGGTACTTGTGTACATTTTGGGACGACACTTTTCTCTTCCGCTTAACTTTTCACAGATATAATTGGATGCAACAGACCACGTCAGCAAGTTGATGACTACCTACTGGACAATAGTCAACTCAGCAGCCCTTCCCATGACATAACATAACATTCCTGTATGTAAGTCCTTATATTGAATTTGTCTTATGTAGTATTTTAATTATACGCATAGCTGGATTTTAAGTTTTCTGTTGCTCTGAATCATAATCACCTAAATCCACAGGAATAAATGCTTGCTGGGCATAATAAATCTTTATAGTGTTCCACTTTTTGAATTGAATGTAGTGATATACTGATTTATTGAGATGCACCTGTTTAGCACATGACACAAGTGTTTTATTTTTGATTACTGGCAGGTGACTCATCAAAAGCAGAGGGAATGAGAAATGGGATTCCCTTTGCATCACTCGACTGGCATCAAGAGTCAAAGCTTATGCAGTCTCCGCAACTCCCTGAGCTTCAATAAAACACGATATAAATAAGTTTCAGGCCCACAGGGTCAACATTAATAACTGAATTACACAATCTCAGAACACAGTAATGTGTCACAGAATCATTGCATATCAGTTGGGATAGATATAACTTTTTTTCCCTTTAATTTTGTGCCACACATTTCAAAGAATGCTTTCATTGTAGCTTAAATGCCAGGGCAACATGAAAAAAGTGGAGCATGCAGCTTGCCAGTTGGTGAAGCTTCAAACTGAATGAGGGAGAAAAACATCACAGCTGAATGGCTGTTTTGTTGTTTTGCTCTGCACATTTTTTTTTCCTGTCTTCTTACCAAAGAGAACACAGCAAAATTCCTAATCAGACAAAAGGATACAGGGAACTTAGGAGCAGAGCATAAAAACAAAGAAAAGCAATGCTGCATAATAGTTAGGAGTAAAGACGCTTTAACACTCCAATCTCATGACTTTGTTCATGGCAAAGAGCTAGCTTTTTTTTTTTCCTAGCAGATTTCATTGATTGTGAAGTCTGGCAGCTTTCAGGGCATGTAGGCAAAGCAAAACAAATCATCAAAGCCATGAATCTGTTGCATCTTCTGCCTCTCTTTTCCTGCACTTGGATAATTTTCTCATTCAGCTCTCTCCACTTACAGTAGACTATAGTTCAAGAGCCTCTTAACAGACTCCCTCACCCCACCGTAACCCCCCTCAGCAGCCTGCTGTTATGCCAGTTCCCGAGACAACACTTAACCCAAAGGATGGATGAAAAATCTGAAGCAGCAGATTGTTCGGAATTTCCTCAAGAGAGTTCTGCGAATGAGACTGGGTTTGATCTCAGATAGTTGTACAGTGTCTTGCTGCAGCATACTAACTCTTCCTTCCACATTTTGTCAAGTTGCAGCTGTGAAACTCATTGTATTGTATTAGGTTTTGTGTGATAAATCAAAGCAAAGTTGAAAATAGTTCTGAAGTGGAAAACATGTGAGGGGTTGTGTGGGTAGATTTGTATTCAGGCCCATTCCTGAGCTTTTAATGTCTGCTGGTCCTACAGAGCATCTTTGGTGATTCTCTAGTAGATTATCTCATTACCAAGCTTCTCCATTTATTTAGGTGGCCCGGTCTTGGTAGGTGTGCGGCCATGCTGTGGTCTTTAGGCTTTAGAATGAAGGACTAATCTCTCCTTTGTGACCTGTCTGCTCTGTTCATGATGCTGATTTTTTTTTTTTTTTTTTATGAATGTTCTCCTATGAGGCCGTCACAGAACAGATGGTTTGATACTGAGATTAAAGTCCACACTGGCTGACTCTAAGGTTGAATGCACTGGATTTTATATTGGGGTATCAAAGTAAAGCTAGTTGGAGGTAAAGCCACAGTTTTCAGAATTTTATATAAAAACTAAATATTGTGTTATTTTTCTTCGCATGCTTCACAAATGCTCTACTTCGTGAGTCTAAGAAATAAAATACCAATGAAACTGATTGGAATTTACAACTGTAACATAAGAAATGTGAAATATTTCAAGGGTGCCAATATTTTGGCAAGGCATTGTATGCTTAAAAAGTTTGTCGTTCAAGTGGTGTTTTTGATCACTATTAAAATCTTCTACAAGTGAAGAAAATCTGAGCATGAAAATTGTCTCAGCAATCAGACATCTTTCTTGCATAGATCTCATTTAAGGTGTATAGCATGGAAAATCAGGATTGACCCACTATTGACTTTTATATTGTATTAGCTAATTAAATTAGGATTGCTCTATAGTCGATGTGAAGCATTATCCCGAACAGTCTCACACACATACCTTTATGAGCACCAAACATCTTTGCGCCCTCACTCATTCAGGGCCATAAAAACATATTTATGAGAGCATCAGGCCATTGAGCCACAGCAATGTTTGCCATTTTCTCTGCGCTCCATGATTCCATCCAAGCGTCAAGATTGATTCTGAGAGCTCCTACTGTGTCACCCTCCATAAGGAATATGTATAATTCAACAGCCTGTTTTTTTTTTTCCTCTTCTCGTTTTTTCCGTAAACATACACTCATAGTATTACCAGCCCTGAGCAACGAAGCCATCCAAGGAAAAAAGAGGATTGTCTGCTTGGGGAACAGTGAGGATGGGTGGCGGAGGAGTTGCTGGTGGGTTGCTGCGGCTCTTTTTTTTTTTTTTTTATTCCCCTCAATGCCCAGAGTGCTGCTTACACAAGTCCCACGTTGTTCTTCGTGCAGGGACACTAACAGACTGTCACATGGCAGGACACTGCCAGCTGAACAATCACCAACACCAATGCTGTCTGCCAATTGTCAACCTGTCATTTCTAATGGCCACTGTGGGCCAGATGCTCGCAGAATAAGCAAGCCACATGCAGCAGCCCAGACTTTGTACCTAAACCCGGAGGGGAAAGCTGCGGCTGTGTCTGTATGGCTGAGGGAGGGGATCCAGAGCTGAGCAAAAGTATTAATACGGCTTGAATATTTTGCCACATTACAATGATAAAGATTGATAATTTTGTTTAACATGAAAGATCAACACACAGCAGTGAATAATGTGAAGTGTGAGACAACTTGTCATGATCTGTGTTTTTCTGTGTTTATTTTCGAGTTTTCTGTGTCTTCTTTGTTCTCCATGTTGTCCTGTCTCCCTTTGATTGTTCCCAGGTGTGTCTTGTTCCCTTGATTGCCTCCTTGTGTATTTAGTCCCACCTGTGTCCTTTGTTCTTCGTCGGGTCCTCGTCTGATGTTACCAGTCGGTTGCAGATGTCCATTCGTTTACCCTGAGCTACCTGTGCTGAGCCTTGTTTCCGCTCTGTAGTGCTGCCACGGTTTTGGACTATTTTCCTTGGTTTTTTGTTATTAAATCATCTGCATTCATCCTACCTGGGCCTCCTGGCGTTCTCCCTCACCTCCTCACCACTCACTTCATGACACAACTAAATACAAACCTGAAAAGTGTGGCAGGTATTTGTATTCAGCTCTTCCAATGGAGTTATAGCTGCACATTGTTGGGGGTATGTGTATATGTAAAGAGCCATTCTTCTTTGCTAACTAGCTCAAACTCTTTTATTGATTGGAAAGAACATGCATTTTCAAGGCTTGTTGCAGGTTCTCCAATATAATTAAGTCCAAGCTTTGAGTAGGCCATTCTAACACACTTAGATGTGTTTAAGTAAAACCATTTAATTGGAGCTCTAGTTGATTGATCTAAGCTTCCCAAGTGGAGGTTTGTTCCAGCCTGAACATGTTTTGGTGATCAACCACCAACTGTGGTACATGTAGACTAAAAAATTCTAGTCTACATGCATCTCTGGTCACATCTGACTAGAGAATAGGCAATTGAATAAATGCATGCAAGGTTTTACAATTAAAAATCTGAAAAGTGTTTTCACATTTGAAATAGGGAGGAAGTAAAATGCAGTGCAGCAAATCCTTTACATTGTCATTTACTAACTCCCTATAAGGCAAGGCATACTTGTTCTGATTTATTTTTTTGTAAAAACCTGTAGAAAACCTTACATTATTATTTTTTTCCTCACTTCACACTTGTGAGATTTGAATTTGCTGGTCTTTCACATAAAGTCCAACATAACACATTGAAGTTTGTTGTAACGTGACAAAATGTGAAAAGGGCAAGACACTGTACAAGTGTCACCATTCTCCTTCGTGGAAAGACCGTGTACAATGGGTTTTTTTTTCTGTCCATGTGAGTGACCGTGCACTTTTTCTTGTGTTTGTGTGGAGCACACATCCATTTTCCTTCAAACATCATCCCTGCAACTCTGGGCTCAACGGGCTGGGCAGGACTACAGTCATTACATCCACGCTCTCATGCAAGCAGATGGCAAAACAGATGATCCTCGCTCATCTCACTCATGACCATCCATATTTATTTCATGGTTGCTGGCCCACAGATTCCCCATGTCTATCACTTCTCCATGAGTGCCTTGGCAGGGGGTGAGGGGCGGTGGGAGGTGCCTCGAGCCACCGATGCACACAAGTGTTTGGAAAACAGAACAGGCATGAAAAACGGAAGCAAGTGTGAATGAAAACTGTGAAAACTAAAAGAAGGGAGAAACACTAGTTCTTTCGAAGCTTTTAGGTAACTCCACATTGATCAAAGATAACAGCAAATCTATGTGTTGTTGTGAGCTGCTGTTCATGACTAAGGCTCTGGTCAATGCTGTTTGACATGATTTATACTGCGTCTGCGAGTGCCAATAAATAGAAGGTCTGATTGGCTCCATGTACAACTGGACAGAACGGCTCTTCTCTCACTGCCTTTGATCTCTTGCTACTTACTGAAGGGGGGAAATGAGCAACAGAGCCTGAGACAAACTCTCAGAAAGCCCCATACATTACCAGCGTGTTTCCCCCTGGAGCTAGGCCAGAGCTAAAAAGCCCAAATTGGTCCACACCAGCACTGTTTAATGGAAGCCAGCCTTACAAGAGGTCATTTTTAAATCCACTTGACCAACTGTGTGACATCACTGCAGAAAGACTTTTGCTGAGGCAGGAAAATTTTACCTTTTACCTAATAATCTCTGTCCTCATCTTCCCGGTTTTATGTGCATACGTGCATTTTGATGGGTGGATTTATTATGTTTCACTTATCAAGCTGTGCCATGCCTCACCGCTCACTCAGTTTCTTTTCCTCTCCCTTGCTCTTTTATTGTCCGTGTCTCAACACATAATTTGTGCCCTTACCAGATCTGGCAGCGGTCCTGTATGACGGATGAAATTTAGGTTAATCATTGGAAGTGACACAGAGGTGTCCCCCGGGGGCCAGGGGATGAGTGAGCAGCTCAATTAAGAGTAAACATCCTCAGACGGGGCAGCCATGCAAGGCAGGAACTCGTCAAGCTTCAGGGGGAAGGAAGAGGAGATCTAAGCAAAGCCCTCTCTGCCTTGTCTTCACTCTCCCTGGACAGGCATTGGATTCAGAGCTGGCACTGGCAAAGCAGAGCCAAGGGCCATAGTGACCGTGTGCTCCAGTTACTGTGACGCAGATGATTCACATTGGGGTGGAGGTAGGGGGGGTGGACATGTGACATACATAGATGATTAAACCAGAGCTTTGTTCCATTATCAGTCAGCCAAGAGAGTCATGAAGTCTAAGGGATGGGGGCTGAAACTCGAAATCATAAATATCACCCAAAACCACAGTTGCCCTCTCTTGCTTTCCCTGGAGCCAGTCTCAGAAACGGGACCACAGCAGAGATAGTGGCCACACTGACAGATTGTGGCCATGCTTTTAGCAGAGGTATAAACAGCCAAGGGGCTCAGAATAGATAGCTAGCTCTATCAAGGCTAAGAAAGGGCCCTTGGGGCGTAAGTGCCATCATTTCCAGTCACAACAAGCAGATGAAAAACAGCTGGTGACTGTGCAAGAGCTCTGCTGTTGGTTTGTTTAAACCCAGGATGAAAAGAGGTTAGAATAACAAACACTACAAGAAATGATGGGTTGTCAGGGTGACGAAGTAAGTAGGTGTTAATTTGTTGTCACAGAGAATATACGAAAGATTTTATTTGATCAGGAAATTGGTTCCGAATTTCATCTTCAAGAACTAATAAGTATGGAGAAGGAAACTAGAGTATGGAAAAATATTTGTATTTGGTGAATTTCTGATCCAGTTATCTAATTGTATCCAATAGTCCGTCCGTCCATCCATCCATCCATCCATCCATCCATCCATCTTTAAAATTTCTAAACACCAAAGCCTAAAATTTTGACAAAACATCATTAGGACTTGTGGGCTGGAAAACATTTTATATCTGTTTTTGTTATAAATTATACTTTAGAACAAAAAGTATAATTTTTTGTTGTACAAAAAATTATACTTATTAGCATATCTTTATTTTATTTTATTTTTTTTTGTGAAGGAGATGTCTGCTCTCGATGTTTTGTAGTTTATGAGCTGCTGCTGAACTTGGCAACAAATGCAGAACTAAAGATGGGCCTCTTCCATATTGTAATGTTATTTTGTTAATAATTTCTTCCAAAACATATGAGGACATTTACATGTTTAATAACAAGTAACCTATTCCATGTCCTACTACAGTAAGTCATTCTCTTTTATCCTGTGTTCAGCTCTCATTTCTGTGTGTGCATGCCTGGCCTGGATGTCACTGGCAACAAACTGTGCAGCACAACACCTTTGAGGACCAGTGTGTGGGATGTAAAAGTTGTACTTTGCAACAAGCTGAATAACCCATTCCTCACCCTCACTTATAAGCATGAAAAAGAAACAATGGTAGCAGAGGGGAAAAACAGAAAGGTCTCTTCTGCTAGAATGTGTTTGATAAACCAGTACTGGTATATGATAGACATATGGCAATGCATTGTTATGGAGCGTAATGGGGGAGTATGCCACCCTAAACATGCAGGGCTACATAAAATGTTTTAGACCCTTTTTCAAATAATAGAAATGTGGTTGATGTTACTTCTCAGCACTGCAACCAATAGATCCAGAAAAAGATGAAAGGTTTCTAAAGTTTTTTTTTTTATAATTTTTTTTTTCTTTCAGAAATAAAGATCAGTACAATTTTACCTAAATTTATGTTCAGTCCCTGATACCTCTATATAAAATACATTCAAAATACATATATATATATATATGTTGATCTATATTGATCTTGACATATCTGTAAGAGTGCTGCCATGTTGCATTTTACCAACTCAAATCAACTCAAATAACAAATGATAGAATTATATTTAATTCAGCTCTGTAGTTTATTATACCTCAGCAAGTATAATTTCAATTATAGCTACAATGATAATAATTCTTATTATTGGGCTCAACAATACAGACAAATTCCGTCTGCTTCATTAAACTTTGATATATTGCAATTCCATCACATTATAATCTAATGTCATGCAGCTGAATTAAATGAGTTAATTTTTTTTTTTAAAATGTCTGTTGGTAAAATTGCCTGTCTAAGAAATTATTTTTCATTTAATTTAAAAACACATATTTTTGCCTCCAGAACATCACACAATGTAGTGGGGAAAAATCTTTATAAGCAGCTGCATTCTGATGCAGATTGTTGCATCACTCAATCACCCAGGATCATGGAGACTGGCAGGTGTCACCTCTTTCCATCTCATTCTTGTCATTTTCACTTTGTTCTCTGGCTGAATGGCAAAATGCATTAAAATAAAAGTCTGTGAAGTGCCATGTAACCTTTGAGTTTTGCTGGACTTCTATGGATTCAGCGCAGGGCAGGATGTGGTGTTTTGACCTAAAGTCTCTCAAAAAGGATAATGATTCTCTCGGTTGCCCAAATGAATGGCGTGGGCGGCTAAGGTTCAGCCTATTTCCCCATAATGAGCTCTTCCACCCTTTCAAAAACAAGCCTGAAGCTTTTTATTCCCCAAGCCTTTTTAATTTCTTCTGTATGAAATAACAATGGACAAAAAGCAGAGTTCAAATATGTAAATAGCCCCGAGCATAATCACGAACACTTCAGCGTGGAACAGTGAGCGTAAACAATAAGTAATGCAACACCAGCTGACATTTTGAGGTCAACATCACTCTGTTCTTCATCTCGGGCTCCTCTGCATTCCTGATTAGCTGCAGTGGCTTTGAGGGGGCACATTATAACTGTTTGTCCAAGGAGCTAATTAAGAGGGACACACAAAGCAACAAACAAAACAACAGATCAGCTGCACTAAATCTCTTCTCAAGGTGCTGAGCAGTACAAACATGCCACTCACTGAACTTCTCACCCCCTCTATCCACCCACTTCCCCAGGCTGTGGTGTGGCTGCTGCAGAGGAGACATGACAGTGGGGCGGAAGGGGGGAGGAAGCGAGTGCAGTGATTTCGGCCATCAAACACACGTCATCCTACCGGAGAAGGCAGGGAACAGAGGTGACCGAGGGAGACAGTTGTTGCAGCACACAACTGTATGAATAAAGTGTGTGTGAGAGTTTGTGGGCGTGTATGCGTGTGTGTGCTTCCATGGCAGGGGCTGAGTGAACTAGATAAGGGCTAGACAGGAGGGAGAGGACAGTCACTCACAGTACAGCAACTTTTCAAGTACATGCCTGTCAAGCCTGGACTGCTGTAACAGCCGCACTGCACTCCTGTGAGCTACTTATTCTCCCACTGTGGACAGGATTACAAAGACTGTCCTCATCTCAGAGCCCATGCGCAGACAGATGTTTAGACAGACTGGCCTGGGAATGTCTGAAATTCCAATCGTCCATGGTGGTAGGACTTGGACAGGAAACTCTGAGGCGATCTGCCTTTATGCATGCTGAATGGTTTTATGGTGGAGAGACAAGATTAATTGCCGCTGAGGTGTTTTCCGCTTTGTTTTAAAGAAAGCAGAGCTGGGCTCACACCCCCACTTGCAAAGGTGTATTTCACTCATCTTTTGAGTGAGGAATCATAATGGAGAACTGCTGAGAAGAGGAAATAAAAGTGATAATGGCTATTTCACTGCAGAGATAAGGCACCTGTAGAACGGTTTGTAAACCCGCTTGATTATACCATGAAGTCTGGAAACCTGCTGCCTCCCACCTTATTGTTTACTAATTAGCAACAGAAACAGGTGTAGATTTGGCCCAGTGGAACAAATGGTGATGGTGTCCGCTTCCGGTCTCCTCTCAGAGTTGTGTGTGTAGGGTGGGGTGGGGGGAGCGTGATGCAGATCCGGCACCTGGATCCTAGATTCTCCAACAGCACTATAATGGCAGCTCTCAGCAGCGGTGATTTCTTCAAGACTTTGATGTGAGCGCTAATGGCCGCTTACAGAGAGCCACTGCCCCTTGCTTATCATGCCTCTTCTTGTTGCATCCCCTCAGCTTTATTACTGATTTAATCCCATCTTTGGCCGAGTTTTGTTAAATCTACAATAATCCATCTAGGATTAATGAAGAGAGTGGCAAAGAACCTACAGGGACACAATAAAGGAGACTCAGCCCAGAGTGAGAGATCTATATTTTTTTTTCTTTGCAAATGAAAGTCTTACAGTAAAGTGGTGGTTTTAGTTAATCACTTAAAATTATAATAGCAAAGTGTGATGTTTGCTATTATAATGCCACAAAATTTGACAAAAGTTCAGTGGATTTTCAAGACTCTCATTGGCTCAGTTTCTTCTGTAGTCCATATTATGATGCTCTGGTCAAGTTTAGTGCTAAAATTGGTCTAGAACTGACCAGCTAAGCATAGCACTTGCCATGTGGCAGTCACAACAGGTTTGCCTCTTCATCCAGCCTGGTCCTGTACACATTGAGTTAACAAGTTTCAGCTGCAGTGAGGGCATGTCAGCCCAAGAATGCTCCAATCAATCATTTTTTCACTTGAGGCACACCCGGGTTAAACCACAGCATAACCATCACCATCATCATCATCATCATCATCATCATCATCATCATCATCATCATCATCATCACCATCATCATCATCAATCATCAATCATCATCATCATCATCATTGTCATATTTTCCTGCTGCAGTTTCTTCTTCTTTGCGTTCTCTGGGTCTCCTAAGCACATAACGCAGGGAATGCTTAATGAATGAGACAATAATGAGCAGGTTTTGGTTGAGGGGAACCGCAATTTCTGCTTCCCGCTAAAGTACTCGTGTTAGTGTTACAACAATATTGAATAGTGCCGCAGGGATCTCCTTTTAATATATTCCTATTAAAAGGTCAGTGCAGCACCGGTCATGCATGCATGTGTTTGACATCTGCATGGAACATTAGAACTTAACTTTGCTAATTCAAAAAGTATTAAGAATGTAAAGGAAATGTATAATGTCGAGGATATCTCTAAACAGAGTAATTAAGCCAATACTTTGTGAGTAACAGGAAAAAGTCATCACACCAATGAGCCACTAAGAGGACTTTGATGTATTCATGGATAAATTGGCATATCCCTCTCCCCCCTGCAGTGGCCCTCTGGACAACATCTTAACTGATATAAATCAGCTTTACTTCAACTGGTCAAGATTTCCTTATTCACAGCACAAAGCTTTCAAGTGATCATCTATCAGCAAAACTAATCTATTTTCCCCTCAAAGGGGGCCCTTTTTCATTTCTCTTCATGGATCCACTTAATTTGAGCACGACCTGTTTTAATACAACATGTATTATGTGGAACGGTTGTATCCTTGAGCAATGTATTTTACCTGCTTTTTGCTGGTACAAAGCTCAGCTTTGCAAATGGAGCGCCAAAATTTGTGAGTCACTTGGGATGAAAGTGTGCCAAGTCATGAAATAACGCTAACATTTGTTTGAGGTCTCAATTCTTCTTTTATTACCTACCATTTGTAGCAGATTTACTGACATTCCAATACAATTGTTTTGTCAACAGTACTTTTTGATTAACACTGGGGTGGAGGTACTTTATTTTAAACTAGATATATATTCTTTCATATTATCTGGTGACTGGATGATGAGATCATCTTCACAACCGGTATACCAGTACAGGTAACTTAGGATGTCAGATGCTGTCTACGATATTTTTCCCACATTTTATGGTGAATGTTGAGAATTCTGGATGTCATAAATTTGATTTGCTGAAGTCTTCTTTGATCCAACAAATTTGACTGTCAAGTACACAGCTTGCTGGCACCTCAAGTGTTGTTGCAGAATCCCTTTTTGGTCTTATTCAATGAATAGCTGAAGCTGGCGGTGTTCTCAAGTGATCTATTAGTAAATTTGCTTGTGTAGAGAAAGCTAATTAATTTAAACATCCTGGACCATTTCTCAGCGGCTGCAAAGAAGCTTTATCTTGGCTATAGAAAGCTTAAAATATAACAGAATTTTCTGACATTCAAACATTCAGACAATCAAATCCAATCTTTACTGAGCTCAGTCTCTTAAAGTTTACTTTCATGCATCTTATTCCATGTGTAAAGATTGACTCTCTAGTGAGAAGGATGTTGGCATCACAGCAAAGATATTTTTTTTAATCCAAACATCCAGATAATGAATTCATTACGATTGGTTGTCCCAAATTTGCTTTACACGTGTCAAGGATGGTACACCAGTGGAGAGGAACAACAAAATTTAAACAGGAAAAAAAGTCACCATGGGTTGCAATCTACCTTGAATCGAACACCTATGGGACTAGAAAGAAACATGACATCTTTGCAGTAGTAATTAGCTTTTCTAGTTATAGATCAGAACATGTTAAAGCTCTGCAAACTGTGATTAGCCAACAAATACTGTATTCCAAACTGTGAAATATTGTAATGCAATGTAATGTATTTTCATCATGCATCACTTTGGTCAACCAAACAAAAATACATGGTTTCTTCCTGAGGAAGTCCACCTTTCCTCTGTGGCCACATGCTTTTTCAGGAGGATATGTTTTTTGCAAATTATCGACTCTATGCCATCAGCTTAGATAAAAAAAACTAACTTTTATTGATTAGAATCATAAACTCAACCTACATGCGCTGTTTTGTAACTCAAATCAAATTGGAATGTAGGTAATTGACTTTGACTCATTAGTTTGCTTCACTAATGACTTCTTCAGTCAGCAGAGTAATTGATCGGTTTCGTTTGGCAAACGTGACTGAACCATTGCCGGGTGCATTTCTGGAATTGTTCTTCATTTGTTGGTTTGTGTTAGCCTCATTCTCTCTGGATGGCATCTTTGATAATTCACTTGTTTCTGAAAAACCTTTGAGTTTGTTCAAGTCTTGTTTGTGAATGGTCCATGTCCCAGTTGAGTAATTCATTAAATGTTTCAACATACTGGTTAAGGATCTAGTAATACAAATAAGACAATCAAGTTAATAACATATCTTGAGGAAGATAACTTCTTCTTTTTGTGTGAATGGAAGGCTTAAAGTTTAACTCAGCTGTCAGTGCAAACCCAAAACATTAAGACAATAAATTTATTACAGTCATGAAATATTCCCTGTGCCAGTGGCCGCAATGCAAGCCCCAACCATGATTTATAAACCACTCTCCTTAACTTTTAGAAAAATCGCTCTTTTCGCTGAACTACAGGGGGTTTTTTTTGGTTTTTTTGGGGGTTTTTTTAACTTCCACTAGCTCATCAAAGATTTATTACAACTTCATTATTCACCAACTACTTTCTAAAATGCATGGGACTCCCTTAGATGTTAATTTTCTAACTACAGATGTTGAATTTGTGGGCAAGGATCAGGAAAATCATAAATTATCCAATAACTCTTGGTGAAGGCTCTGTTTGTACAGGTGTTGCTGACCAGCATAACAGTGAACCTCCTCTCCGGGGTGTGCTAAATATTCCTGATGGCCTTCTCAAGATAAATGGGACTTCTACTAGCTTTGATGGCAAGGGGTTTTATTAATTCTTCTTCAAATCGTTGTCATCTTCCCTGATTGTGCCCAGTCTATGTTCATCTAATTTAAAAGCAAAAGTTGTTTCAGTGCTCAAGTCTCGAGAGATTCTCATACTTTTGAATATTGCTTTTTTAATTTGATTTCATTATTAAATCAAGCAAAATATCAGATTTGTTGTAAGACATAAAAAATTTATTCAACTTAATAGCTTTAAAATATCTATTAATCTAGTGTTCAAACAACTGTTCATTGTAATTCATGCAGCGTCCTCAGAGAGATTTGCAGCATGTTCTTTATTGTGGCAGGGCAATGATAAACTTCCTCCTATATTCCTTTTTTTCTGAAAAAAAAAAAATAGTTCTAATCATAGTGAGGATGTGGCCTTATATATGAACTGCCAAGGAAAGTACACAGCACACAAGAACGCGGGATGTGGTTAAGACAGGGATGAAAAATGTAATCAGGAAATACTGGAAGGAAAGAAACTGCAGGGAGCGAGTGGCCAGCTAATAATAGAGATAAGAGAGCAGTGTTACCCAAACAATACAGACTAACTGCTTTAAATCTGCTCTTGCAGGAAAATGAGTTAATCACTTGCACAACTTTAACAATCCCCAGGAGCTGGATATGCATATGGAATGAAATATTACTGGTTTTATTAAATTTTGGATTCGTATTTCCCAAAGTACATGTAGTCTTGGGAAAAAAAAAAAAAAGAAACCAAGATTCACGTAAAAACTAAATCTCTTTTATGCCATGAAGCTTGTCAGACACACATTAAATGCTAGATTTGGTGTCCCAAAATCAGTTTTCCAACCCATTCAAAATCCTTCCACTAAAAAATAAAAATTTGAATTTCTGTCCTCACCCAAAGAACAATAGTCTGACAGGTTTCCTTAAATCAAACCTCTTTCAAAAAAAAAAAAAAAAAAGCTAAAATAACCTCTTCCTCAAAAACTATTTGTCAGGCTGCCTTTTCTCTCAAGATTTCCTCGGTAACAGATGTTTATCCCGAGCCTATTGAGAGGACATGAGAGAAAGAAGAGAAACCAAGCAGCTCTCCAGATGTGTAGAAACAAAACACACATTGCGTTTTTAATGGCAGGGGTCTTCGCCTCTCCCTGTGTTGCTGTCCTGAAATAACAAAATCTGATCTTCTATTGAATATTTGAGGAAAAGACGGTAGAATCCAACATTTGTTTTTACTCCTTTGTTATTCCTTATCATTGATTCAACACTGCTGAACTGTCTGTGGAAGAACATTAGAGGTTATAGGCTCCTTCAGTAGAAGGAAAGGGTCTATTGACCCATAAGACAGCTGAGTTACACTAGTAGATCTTTAGCTGCCTTTTTCTGGCCCATCTTTCAGCCTGAACACAAGGACTCTTTGTGTCTCTCTCTCCTTTGGCTGGCAGCTGTGGGCTAAGCACTCGTCCATAGATCTACACATTTGCCATTTCGAAGCAACACACGTCTATCATTTCTCTCCCCTTCCTCTGCATTCTAATCTTGGAAATCATGGAAAAGAGTCATGATGAGCATAGCCCGCAGGAGGCTGATTATGCTGACTTTGTGTTTATTTCAGACGTGTGGCATTTTTCTGGACAAAGAAGCACCAATACAGGAAGCAGGCCGGCAATGAGGAAGCAGTGGACAGTAGGAGGTAATCAAAACATATGCAGAAGTCTAATGGATTCACGTTACCTCTAATGAGATGACTGCAAAATGTGAGTGGTTGTGGAAAGTAAGATACATACAGAGTTATAGTGAAAGGAATGTGGTATTGATTTAGAGCATGTGGGAATTAACTAGGAGGCTTTTAGGACTTAAGTAGGGAACATACAGTGTGCGAATCGTGATTCATTTTGTTTAGATCTTGCTATAATCAGGCAGGACTATGAAGGTATTTGAATAAGTATGCCCAAACCCTTCCAGATGTTGCATTTTAAATCCTGTCATCTCCACTTAGTGTGACAGTCCAGGAAGTCCATTTGGAGTAAAAGCCCCTTAAACAAGGTAGTTTTGCAGAGCATTTGGAGGGATCAGCAGTCTTTGATCCACTCTTTCCCTCCCTGACTGTTGCCCCGCTCTTCTTTAGCAAACCTAATGTGACATCCACCTTTTGAGCCAGGACAATTTGACAAATAAGTAATGACTGTCCACATTTTTAATTTAGGAGTTTGATAAAAAATTTAACATAAGGCAAAATAAGACATTGACTTTTTAAACAGGTTCATTTATGTTTCCCAACCAGGTTTTATTTTTTCCTCTAAAGATTTTCACTAAAGATCTAAAAACTCTGGTCCCAAATTAACTAATTGAAATTAAAATGTATTATCTTATTAAAAATTAATAAGTATAATTAAAGGGGCAGTATTGTGTATTGAAGATACCTTTAGTTGTCATAAAAAATCATATATA
>CAEFZX010010157.1:0-11054 GCA_903066825.1 Alfaro cultratus
CAGTTGATAAACCCGGTAACTTTTCAGCTGTTCTTCGTTAACGTGACATAAATAGGTTATAATGATTTTCATCCAGTCAGGACCAGGCATTGATTAATGCCTGGTTTTAAAATTAGTTAACTGAACTTGTAGCCATTATTTTGTGCCCAATGTTGGACACCACATGGCACGATCGAACCGTAATAGCTAGGATTTCTGTCGGCTAATATGTGGTCTCTGAGGTCTCTCGGGTCTCTCAGGTTTTGGAAATGGGCCGACAACTGGCTGTCAGCTCTAAGATCGTGTCGTGTGCGCTGGGCATTACAGTAAGGAAATGAGGAAGGGAGGGTCAGTGGAGAGCACCGGAGTTGAGCCTTTTTTCATTTAGTGTCATCAACTGAAAGAGAAAAAGGCCAAAAGAGACGATAATGCCGATAATGAAAATGATGTCGATAGTTTTAATTTATCGTATGATTAATTGATTTATCGTTTATTCACCTTGAACTCTTCAGACCCAAGATTCATTTCATCCTGAATTGGTAACAGAACCATTATTCTATCAATATTCTAATAGAAATGTTGTTTTGGTTTTTTTTAGCATGTCCTTGCTCGCTAATATCGTTCAAAATAAGACATTTTCTCGTTCGCTTTCTGTGTTTCAAGCACTGGAAATTTCATAGTAGGGAAATTTAAAACGGCACCTCGACTGTTCGCTGACAGAAAGCTCTTTGGACTCCTTTTATGTTCGTATTGATCAGCAGTGCCATCTTCTATCGACCTTCCCGCCGCAATACCACGTTTGATGGATTGATTGGCAGCTTGCAGCAAGAGACCAATTTGTCAGGGAGCATTGGACCTTGTCAGAGAAGAAGTGGTAGATGGCCTTCAGTCCCAGGGGCGGTTCAGTTCGGTAGGGAGGGTCGGTGGGGCGCTGTGGACTGTTCAGGCTGCTTGTGCGGCCCGAGTTTCAGCTAAAACTGTTTGATTCCTGATTCAAGTCAGGTAACACTTACTCTTACTAAACTTATTTCTTCCATGTGTTGTAGACATCATTACTCTTTCTTTTTGTGTTCTTGCAAATATCTCCCACCCATAGTTTGCAAAGTTTTTATTTTTTAAAGGGATATACTGTACTTATTGGTACAAAGAGAAACAAAACCTTCAATAAACTCTCTCCTCACTTCCACTGATTTATTTACATTTTCAAGAGTTAGCGTCAGTTACCTAGCCTACCAATATTTCTGGATGTATCCTGGCGCCTCAAGTCATCCGTTTGCTGACAAAACTTACAGGAAATTGGTCCTCCTTATTCATAACCATCTCTAGACCGGAACTGTAAGCTAATATTGTTTTTACATGTTTATTCTGTTTTGTATAACTTTACATGTTGATAAAATTTTGCCCGTTCACATTTTATTGGCTTATTTATTTTCTGTAGTTTTTAATTTGAATACATTTGAACTACAAGTTACTCGATGATGAAATCTTTCGAAATAATTTAACCTTTTTCCATTGGGTGAAGAAATGTCTAACTTGGGTGTTGATCTACAATTTCAGTAGATGAATTAGAACATTTTTAGTGAACTTGCACCAAAAACAAACCAAAAATAATCCATTTTGAATTGGGTTGTCAACAATTTTAATGAATTTGTACAAAACAAACAAAAAGAAATACAAACTCCAATACCTGTAGACTTAGACATTCCATATTTAAAATAAATTTATTTTTACATTTTATTTTGCTCCTAATAAAAACAACCAATATTGACTTTAATTGCTATAAAGTGTTTCAGCAGCTTGCTAAAACAGTTCAGGAATGCAGGTAGAGCACAAAAAGTATCATTAAAGATTATTTTTCTCTAAAATATTTGAATTTGCTTGCTCAGGTTATGGGCCACATTAAACATAGAAATGACTTATAATGGTCTCATTTTACATCACAAAAAATCAACATTTTAACTGCAAACTTTTTATATCCCCTGTAGATGACAGGTGATTGCACTGTACCACTTTTCTTTTTCCTCTAATTTTCACTTTTATTATAAACTATGCATTTGACAGTGAAATAATCATTCGGCATTTCCCCCCTTGTTTGTAACACTAGAGGTAAATCTTCCAAATGGCTGTGATTCAGCTGCTGCACATGATGATTTGTGGCCCCAGTAATTATACCTTCCTTCTGCTGGAAGAGGGAGAAAGAAGAAAAGAGTAGAAATATTGTTATTCTGAAATCCCCCACTCGATGCTGGCTTAATCATTGTCTGCCTTGTCTTTAGGATGGCTGTAATTGAAACATTAGCTGTTCAGGTCTATGTGCGGTATGTGGGCGGCTCGTGTGCGCCCTGTGGATTACTTTTAATCAAAAACCCCAATCACAAGCCGATTCGTCTCGTGTGTACTTCACTGCATCTATTTGTTTTTCTCCTTTGGTTTCCTTTGCAGTTCCTTCTTGTGTGTGTGCACATGTTTTAGATTGCATTACAATCGTGTGTGTTTTTTTAGAACCAATACTGTGACTGAAACAAGGCTGTGATAACATGAGATCCATTAGCCGGTGCTATCGATGGTCTTTAAGTGATCTCCACAGCCACAGAGTCTTTTGTTCACAAGCAACGCCATGTATCCGGCGCCTTCCACCTCCAGTCCCAATCTTGGATACAGGCAACCAAAAGGAAGCATTCACTCAAACGTATTGACCGCCGTCATGAATTTTTCATTGGCTGCTCAAGGCGATGGGCTGCCAGCTGGGTGTGTTGAGAAAATGAGGCTCCCACTCAATACCAATGGCCACACACACCCTCCTGTCCATTGCATTTTAAAGTTTATCTTCTTGAACCTTTTAAACACCTGAGTGATACTGTGCTTTAGAGGACCTGTCCACTCTCTATACCACTATGAATCACTCAACATTAGAGTATAAAGCTGCCTTTTGCTCCTTTCTCCTTGGCAACAGCTTGAGCACTTACTCTCCCCCTCTCCCTTGGTACTGTATGCTTTTCCAGCTCTCCATCTCTTTTCCATTTAATCTATAAAGTTACCTCAGAGCAACGTTGAGGAAACTTGATTTTTGTACACATTTTCCTCCCCAGGAAAGGTAGACAAAGTGTGTTTCTCCCTAGAGAAAATATACCTCCCAAAGCTACAGACTACCAACCCACCTGTCAGTAACATGCTGTGTTTTCCACTCAGATACACCTCACAACCTCCCGTTTACCATCTCTGCAGTGTGTTGTCAGTTCTGAGTACTGACGGTATCAGAAAATGAGATGAAATTCATAGTGTGCAGATAAAGATGTCCATTGTATCAGTTGTAAGATGGTTTTTGCCCCACCACTTTTTCAGGGCCTTTTTTATTCCTAATAACTTAATGAAACTCAAAACATTCAGTAGATTGCATTCATCTTTACCCACTTATCAATGCTTGGTTGTGGAGGGGCAGGTTCCAGTCTCCATTGGGTGAGAGGTGGGGTGCACAGGTTGCCAGGGCAACATAGGGAGACCTGGCAACCTGAGGACAGTTTGGAGTAACCTGTTAACCCAATGTTCATGTTTTTGAACTCTGGGAGGAAGCCGGAAGCTAAGAGCTATTTCTACCAAACAGCATTAAAGTAGCTACTAGCTACTTCAATGCTATTTTGGTTCCTTCAAACTAAGGTCAATCTGAATGCTGGTGTGAAGATAAACATTTGTTTTGCTGACAACTATTGCACAAAACCAACCTTCAAATAAAATGTACATCCCTTTTGTAATTTTCACTTTGCTTGAAAGATGAACTGAGGTGTTTTAAATTAGTTTTTGAAGAGCAATCAGACTTTTTCACCTTCAGTCTATTTTTTCATTCATAATTTCCTCATTTATTTACTTTTTTATAACTGTTATTTATAATCTCGAACTTGGAAGACCCTCACGCCATGAATTTCTTCTGCCTTACTCCTCATCTTTGTTTCTGTCTTCACAGGACCTGCGGGAGGTCTGGCTCCACTACCCACCTCACCCCCTGCAGGTTGGTCGAGATGCGATTTATTATTGATGTTTATTTGGTTTCTGTTGCCTCTCATTAAAACTCACCTCATCCATTTGGAGAAAATTGTCTCCTGGTAACCCATAGGCTGTTATTTTTTGCAACGGCTGACTTACATTTTATAACTGTCAAAGTGTTTTTCCACCAGCTTTGTTGTGCTGCTTTCCGGTTTTGGTCAAGACCTTAATCCTCTTTCTGATTTACTCTTCTTCAGCAACATTTCACTCTTTGCTTCTCCTTTCACTCGCTCCCCGTCTTCACCGTCTCTGCTGTGCTTTGAGTGCCACGCTCCGCAAAGAAACACTGAACATGTCAGCAGTGTTTGTTTGAAATTAGAATTTGGAAGACGAGATCAAAGATGCCATAACAGGATTACGATCCCGAATCACATGAGGTCTCCAGGGACCGCCAGGCATCTTTCTCTCTGATGTGTTTGTAGGAAGAAAGCGTTTCTTTCTCAGAGATTTGTGTTTAAGCTCTGTAAGTGCATGTGCTATAAAGTGTCTCAGCGTTTCCACATGTCTGTTTTTACATGTCTAGTCCAAAATAGCTTTTTCTGTGCATGTGTGGCTCCTCATCCATCTATTTGTCACCTCTAAATGTTAAGGACTCAGAGAGAGAGCCTGGGTGTTTTTGTTGAGCTTGTCAGGGCTCAGGATTAACCGACTGCAGCCAGCACTCTGTTTTCCTAGTGAGCTGCACAGTCCCCAGCAGTGACTACATGAGCGGGGTGGAGCCCCGTGGGTCCACCCCACGACCCGCCACTGCTCTGTGGTGCGAGGTCTGCTTCCATTAGCCACTTCAGAGCAGGAGCCTCATTACTGCACTGGATGCTGCTGCTGTTTCCTCTGGGTGGTCCCCTGACAATGGCTTGGTAAACTGTTCCAACTGCATGGTAGCTTGACAGCATCCTGCCCTTTAAACTCAGTAATAATCAGCATTGTATATAACTTTACATTTTTTTTTTATTTATTTATTTTTCTTGGACTGCTTTTGATCAATACTTCAAGTTTTCTGAAGTTGTTTTTTTTTCTAGCTTTTTTCTGTCCAGTTCTTGTACTTGACCTGAACTTAAGTTTTCTCAAAGTGAGTTCTAGATCCCAAAGTAATAAGAACTTTTAACCATTTGCGATTTATTTTAGACAATACAACATTTTCTGAGTAGTTTTGCTTTTGCTATGGTTAACTGTTAGCTATTCTTATGTTGTGGCTGCAACTCAGGCTAACTATTAGCCTGAGTAGCTTGAGTTCATTATAGCTCAAATAGCTTTTAATGCTGTTTGTTAGGTTATGTTAGTTGTATTTTAGCTTTAACTGACTTTAAACTACAGAAATTGTCTGATTTAATTCCAGAAAGTGAGGGGAAAAAAGGTGGATGTACTTTTTTTATTTGTTGTGTGTAAACTTCTTGTTTCAACTGCAGATAATCACCTCAGAAAGCTAAAACTCACTTGTACTTTATTGAAGATTTTGGTCTATGCTTCATTATCATGATGAATTGACCAGTAGCAGCGCAGTTGCTCAATAATAAAATTGTAAAAAAATAAAATAAAATCAACCCCAGGAGAAAAGCAAAGGACTCTGTAAGGATAGTTTGCAGAAGCTGTAAAGCGAGTGTCATTATTCACTCTAATTGTGTGTTTGCTCCAGTTGCTGTTTGCTTAGCTGTTCTCGTAAGCAATGAGATTTTCTGAGTATGTGTAACTTTAGTTGTATCCTTGGTGAATAGATCATCAGCTGCTGGAGAGCTAACAATTTAACTTAATATTTAACTAATTTTAGCTTGGTAAGCTGTTAGCTTTGGTTTCGACATTAAACTTTTGGAAACCCCTGCAGCCGCTTGTATAACATTGCTCAACCCTGAAGACCTGTGGCAGTTGAAACAGATCTATTTGTATAGATTGTATCACTATCTGACATTAATCAGACCAAATCTTTCTTGTTCTAGGTAAGTTGGGATTGCCAAAAGTTTTTCTATTTGATGAAGTGTCTAATTTTTAGGCAGGTGTTCGCTTTGACTATATTATCAGTAAGTCCAAGCTGTAAAAATGTGAATATGTATTGGCTTTAAAGATGTCAGGTGATGTGGATTTGTTTAATCATGGAGGACATGGTCCAAGGAGATCAATACCTTATATTAAGTTGTGCATAATTATTAGGTAGCTTCTCTTCCTCAGGCAAAATGAACCGAAAAACTGACTGACTGAAATGTCAAAAAGTGGAAAAAAGGCTTTCATAGGAATGCTGCGCTCTTAAAATTGCTAATATATGGGTGTGTAATCACAGGAACATCAAACATTTTGTTGTAAGTACATGCAAAAAAGATGCTAATTAACTGCCAAAGACTTGAGAAGAATCAAACATGAAACTACGAGGAGTCCATTCTCCATCGGCGCGTTCATATTCCAGAAATGTTGCTGGAGTTCTGTGAGGTGTTCAGAGTTTAAGGTAAGGCAGAGCGGAAACCTGACCACCACCGAACACACCGCACCAAGAAGTATCTGAAGGCCGATTTTTCAAAGATTTTATGGACTGATGACAGAAACTCTTGACAGATCAGATGAATGGAGCTCAAAACAGGAAAAAGTCTGCATCATTCATGAAGACCGAGATTTTTAATGCAGGACAAAACTCCATTACATGCGTTGAAGTACTCTAGTGCGAGACTCGCCAGCAAAGAGGCTAAAGATGAAAATCTGTAAATTTTTTTACATTATGAATTTTTTTCTTTACAGTTTTCTTATAATTGTGCACAAATGCCTTTAAAACCCTGTTTATATGCACCAAATTAAAAGACACCTTTTCTCTCCCTCGTCACAGTTAAATCAGACCAAAATCACCAAAATAATTTTTATTTTTACTTGGTGTGTGTAAACATCTGGTTTCAACTGTAGATAGTCACATCAGAAAGCCAAAATTCACTCATACCTTATTGAAATTTTAGTTCCAAGCTTCATTATGAATTAACTAGGAGCCGTGTAGTTGTTCAATAACGAAATTATAAAAAATCAACCCCAGAAGAAAAGCAGAAGACCTTGTAAAGATAGTTTGCTGAAGCTGTAAAAGAGTCATTATTGACTCTCTTCTAAGTCAAGGCTAAACACATGTTTCTTTTTGAGTTGCCTTTGATTAATGAATGGAACATTATTGATTTAATCTATTCCAATTTTTCATTAGTTTCTTTATAACACTGCAGTGTAATGTTTTGTCTTCATCATGTAAAGCATGTTGGATGTGCAATACAAAGGTTGCCTGTGTGCATCCAGTGAAATGAGTTCTGTACCATGTTGTGATGAAACGCCACTCAGAGTGGAAGAAACCAAAACTCTTAACAGCAACATAAAAAATCACATTAGGGACAAAAACTTCAATTTTGGAGACATTAAATATGGTTTGAAATAGAAATGATGGTTTTAGGACATTGCAATTGTGCAGATGGAAAGAAGAGGTAAAAACATTATGAAGGCATTTTGAATCATTAAAATCAGCGTGAAAGGTGAAGCCATTCCATTGGCCGGTCAAACAGAGGACAAAGAAATGTCCGCCATCTTTTTTCCCAAAACGGATGAAAACAACCAGCATCTCTCGACAAAACCCAAACTTGTTCTAGAAACAGTTCTTTCTGTGGAAACACGCTGTTTGAGAGTGCTTTGGAAGGAAATGCCGTAAAAAATTAGCCAAGTTATAGTTTTAAGGCAATTGTACCAAACTACAGGGACCATATGTCTCCAGAAAAGTTTCCCATCATTATCCTCACGTCTAGGATGTAGAAAGAATTTGTTTAATCTCAACTGACCTTGGACAGGAAAAGTTTAGTCTGGCTTAATGGGACGTATTATGCAAAATTAACTTTTTGTATGCTTTTCTATTCCATTTGGGTTTCTACAGTTTCTTAAAACAAATGCTTCCACAAAACCACCGAGCCTGTTTTTAGGAATAAGTTTGTTTGTTAGTGTCTTGAAAATGAGTCATTTCAAAAACCTTTGAGTAACAATCAGCGACCGCTGCGCAGTTACCTAGCAACCCTAAAGAAGCCCAGCCCCGTTACCTAGCAACCCAAGCATAGCTCCAGCACCTTTGGTCGGCTGGTTTTACCGCTGTTCAATGGCTACTGGAAAAGTGACGTGTTTTATTGTTGAATTACCATCCAGAAACCACTTGCTGTATTCTGGTTGTGCAGAAGGCTCCACTTCTGCTTTTCAGATGTACGGTTGTATAATTTTGCTTCTGTTTGCACCCATTTTCATGAGTGCATCTTATTTCTCACTTCGACTAAAATCTCATTATCTAAGAATGATTTTCTTAAAGAAATATAATTAACATGTTTATGTCGCGTAGATCTATTCTAAGCTGTTCAAGGAAGCATAATAAGTCACCTTTAATGTCACATAAAGTGACAAAGTTTGGTCTTTTTATGCAGTGGATCTAAAACTAAGGTTTGATCTCTTAGTTAAATCAGTTCCATCATTTTTACCAGTTTACATCCAAACTGGACCAGACGCTCCTGGTTTTCTGGTGTCTTTTGCTCTGTCTGCATGAAGAGACATTACATGCTGAAATCTGAAACAATCTAAATCTGTTCTTCCCTCGTCATTATAAACATATTTTTTCATGAGTGTTGAAACCTCCCAAAGTTACAACATGAAGCCCAAAAATTGTTGCTGAAGGGTAACAAGGTGTAACCTAATTTCCTTCCCCACCAAGACGGGGAGGAAGAAGTGAAAGAGGAGCTGCCCTAATGAGGTTTGAGCTGACGGCGGTGGCAGCTCGCCACGGCATGTGTAATTACGCGTGCACACATCTTTGGCATGCGTCGGGCTTGCCACCGCCGCGCCCTGCGGAGGGATGTGGGGCGCCGCGCGGTTTACAGGCACTTCCTCGTGTTTCCAGTTGATCCCACCAACACCCAACGCACAGACAAGCTCTCCAGGATAATTTAGCAGAACGTCATTTACGTCGAGGGCGGATTACAAAATTTCTCCTTCAGTTTATCAGGGGGGTACACAAGTGTAGAGCTTGTTGGTGCCTCAACTCTGATTCCTCCTTCGTTTTGGACTCTGAAAGTGATGCTTTGAAGGCGTTTCAAGCATTTTTATATTTATTTATTTATTCATTGCTTCTGTTGATTCCCCCCTCTCCTCCTCATCCTCTCTTTACTTCGTTTGAAGCCTTGCTCCTGGCCATTCCCCCTGAAGGATAGCTAGCTCCTGTGAGTGCTGAACTCGTCAGATGTTGTTAGTTGTGATTCATGACATTTAAACGCCTCGCGTTAATTAACAGAGGGAATTTATAAAAAAAAAAGAAAAAGAGAGAAGCAGGAATGAAATGTTTCTTGGTACGTGCCGGAAGATGGAACCATGACATTACCGGCAGCGCTCCAATTAAAATACTCGGTTTAAAAATACATCTCTGCTCTGCTCGCCGGCTTGGCATGGGAGACTTTGAAAAATGATGCTTTAAGAGGGCGCAGACAAAAAGAAATGTTGGGAAAATAAAGGATCTTCTGAAGAGCCTTGATCTGGTGTGTTTGGGAGAACAAAGCAGCAGAAGGTCAGATAAATGTGCTTCAGTTATCTTTGAATGTCCTCGAGAAATTGCATGGATTTCTTCTGGAAAATATGTTTTGGTCAAGCTAACAGTTGCTCCACACAGAGACCAATTAGACAATTCCAGCAGCTTAATTAATGCCCCCATAAGAACGTCTGCATACTTTTGTTTATTTACATTTTTTGACTATTTAAGCATCACAGTTCCTCATTTAATGAGCTTAGTCATGAGCAAATATTGTAGTGAAAGACTGAGAGGCATTTTACCTTTATTACATGCAAAAAAACAAAACAACGAAAGTCACAGTCACTCATGGGGCTTAAACGATTAATCGTGATTAATCAGTTATTGAAATCAACAAATTTAGTGATTTATTAATTAACTAGATCATCCACTCAAAAAAAAGACAATTTTGCTAAAAAAAATAAATAAATTAAACCAAAACTGTAAAAAGAATAAAACACCTTTGTGTGTAAAAATATATCTTAGCCAAAACTCCTTAGTTTCACCCGGCTCAGATTCGCTACAGGAACATTAATCAATAAAATGTTTCTTTTCTTATTTAACCTTCCTGTAGTTTTAGTGCGACGCTCATGAGGAGCGCGGCGAATGTCACGGTCGGCATTGCCCCGTCAGACCGTCAGTGCCCGAAACCCCACAAAGGAAAAACAAATCAGAAAGCACAACTCAAAAAAAGTCAGTGCGACCCCGACTCTTAAGATCACAGGAAGGTTAAGGAAAGAATTTAATTGTTTATTTGCATCTTTTAATGTATTTCTGATATTGTATAATAACAAACATAAGTCAATGTATGAAAAATCTGTAGGATAAGCCTTTTTTCCCCCCCACCATTAATCAATTACTAAAATAATTTTTAGTTGGAGCAGAAGTTGCTCGTCTTTGATAAACAGGTGACTTGCTGTACTGGTGAGTCACCAGATGAGTCGATTGCAAGAAATGCCAGAGAGGGAAAAGGAGCTGAATGACTGAGTGGGTCCATCTGCTGCACATCATCTCAGTTTGTTTAGAGGTGGGGTGAAAATAAGCACTTCACTGTACTGTACCAGCACTGGGAGAACTGGGAGAAAAGGTTTTACATGATGAAGACGTTTCTTCTTCATCACCAGCCTGGCGGCCCTCAGGTTGAATTTATCTGAGCGTAAAAACAGTTTCCCTGAGGAACGCCTAAAAGGATGTATGGACTTATCCATCCAATTCCAATGTCAAGGCATCCATCCATCCAATCAACCATCCATCCATCCAATCAACCATCCATCCATCCAATCAACCATCCATCCATCCAATCAACCATCCATCCAATCAACCATCCATCCATCCAATCAACCATCCATCCAATCAACCATCCATCCATTCAATCAACCATCCATCCATCCATCCATCCATCCATCCATCCATCCAATCAACCATCCATCCATCCAATTCCAATGTCAAGGCATCCATCCATCCAATCAACCATCCATCCATCCAATCAACCATCCATCCATCC
>CAEFZX010010159.1:0-30358 GCA_903066825.1 Alfaro cultratus
GTTACACCTTTTGAATGCAATTACTGAAATAAATCAAGTTTTTCAAAATATTCTAATTTACTGGCTTTTACCTGTATAGTATACGTACAAAAGTTCACTCTGAATAAAAGCCTCCAAAATGAGAAGGAGTAATGGACAAACTGTTAGGTAAGATGGGTAATGTATGAATCATGGACAGAAGAATTAATGCACAAATACATGGCTGGATAATAGGCTACTGATGGATGACTGCAAGAATGAATCAGATTTAACTGGAATGTATTAACTTTGAATTTCTCTATATAATTGATTTAATTTGACTTCATATAAATATAATGCTTAAAAATAAATGGAATTAAAACTGAATTTAATAAATATAAAGGCAAACAAATAGGTTGATGGATTAATCGATCAAATGAGGAGATAAAGTCAAATTACGAATATTGTTTTATACTCCATTTCCTTTCCAAGATTGAAAAAAATTTTTTAAAAACTTTTCCCAGAATATGTACATTATATGACTAGAAAAAACCCAAAACATAGTCATACATTTCAACTTGTCTGTTCTGTTGACACATCTTAATCCTCTATAGCTTTGCCCTCAGGCAACAAACCACATATTTGTACCTCACGTTGCTCCTTTATTTTATTTTTTTTTGGGGGGAGGGGTGATTTAAAGTACCATCAGACATATTTTTCTCCAAATAAAAGAGGCATTAATGTTCATGTGACCTTTTACATGGAAGAGGAGCAGCCCTTTTTATGAAGGAGAGTTGCATGCTACACCTTGCCTCTTACTTGTAAGTTATAGATCACTTTTCTTCATGTTTAAATTTTGGGTAATTCTAATTAAAAATATTTTCATGTCTGTGAGTATGTAAAGAAGCATTGTAGATCATTTCAAGACAACTTATTTGATAAGTTATATGCTAAAACTGTGTTTTTTGTTTGCTGCCTCAGGGCAACATTGCGCAGTTGGGGCCCTTTTGTTCAGACAATATTATTATAGTGCGTTGATATGCAGTTGATTACAAAATAATTATAAAGCCAATTTTTAACTTTAGTAATGACTGCAAGATCCATCTCCAAGATCATTTCATGGACAAAAAGTGCGTGGTTCATAAGTGGGGGTCTTTTCCGATGAAAACATGAGGATCCACTGTACAACCATTATTTCATTGTTTGTTTATCCTAAACACTAACTTCAGGCCCAAAGGGCTTATCATTGTTCCATACAACTTGAAAACCTACACAGGGCAAGTCGTGCCACCACCAAATCTACCAGATATGGGAGCAGGTGGAAATGTTGTCCTTTGTTTGGCTCAAATTCTGCAAAAATAAATAAATAAATAAATAAATAAATAAATAAATAAATAAATAAATAAATAAATAAATAAAATCAGAACTACAAACTCTTAAAAAAAAGAACCTGCACCCCTAACTCCAGTCACTGATGTGAATCTGGTCGCTATACAACCCATGGATAATCAGATAAACAGATGGTGATTCACAGGTATGTCAATTATCAAGTACCAGAAATGTGATATACACTCTTTTTCACATCAACAAGCAATTCCTTCCTGATGTTTTACATATAATAGGGAAAAGGACTGATAGCAACATCCTTAGTGATTCTAACTCCGCCAAACATACACACGTACACACCCACAAATGCTCGTTTTAGTAATTTGCTTAAATGTAGCATTCATTAATGAACGTTGGTTGTTTATTTTATATTTGGTGAGTTGGAACCGTGTCTGATTTATTTTTGTCAAAAAAATAAATAAATAAAAATAAATAAAAGTTTTTTTTTCACTTCTCATAACCACTGTAGAAAACCTTGGTGTTCCAGACCCCTGGTAGCACAATGTTGCCCTGAGGCAACAAACCCAAATCTGGTTCCGGGAGGTGTCAGGGTCCGATTTGATGATTGATATGTAATTAGCGACCACCAATCTCCCAAAAAATGCAGGAAAATATTTTTTCCCCCAAAAAATAAAAAGTCATGCTATAGAGAGTTAATACATAAGTGTACTCCGTACAGTTATCATTAGACGTTGTTGTGATTCAAATGAACCATAAAATTAGACTCACAAATAAATAACACATCTTTTTAGTCAGTCAATAAGAAAAAAAGTGGTTTTCTACCTTTGACTTAAAAATCTCCGTAGCCACCTGAACGCACCAGAGAAGAGAGAATTTAACCAATGAGAAGGCAAGTCATCCGTCACGTGACAACTAGACTAGTAAACTACGATTGACTCCAGAGTTGCCGATAGTCTGCTTCTTGTCGATGTACAGTTGGTTTTCACGAACATTCTGCCTTTGTGAGGATTTATGTTTGCCTAACGGAACGTCCCATGGTTTTCATTGCTCTGGAGAAGATTTAAGACACTGTTTTGATACTTTTCTTACTACTATGTTTCTAAACTGCCTGGCAGGTGAGTTTTAAAAAGGCGCAGTTAACTGTGCCAGCAAAGCAGTTTCTGACCCGGTCTGGCTGTTTAACAGGCGGTAGGCAGCATCACTTCAATCGGGGAAAATGAAAAGCTGAAGTATTATTGTTTGTAAGCTAGGTTTGTTTGCTTCGCTTGGTGACTTAACTTGTTGCTTGTAATTTCAATGAGTGAGATCCTATTTGTGTTAAAAATTATGATCGCTTATGTCACTTTATGTTACTAACGTTGGTTATAGCAAAACGTCGTCTAACGGTTGGATTTACTAAATTAAACTACGTAGAAACTGGTGTAAATATGATGCCTTTTGTTAAAAAGGTAGCTCTTACATGCAAATAAATACTGTATCAACTGTTTTATTATATTTTAGCGTAACGTATATAAATCTGAAGTTGTACATCGATTTAAATAGTTTACGGCACAAGACTCAGGGCCGGTCCAAGGTTTTTTGGGGCCTGAAGCAGAATTTAATTTGGGAGCCCACTTGCAGATAAAATTATATGTGCACTGTGCTTGACTGTTTGGACAATAAACTTTAGAATAGCTATTAATCAAAACTGATTGCATGACAGAATCAGTTCTGTTTTACTGTCACTTCAATCAGATTGCGTTGTTTGGTAAATACAGTTCCTTGTAAAACTAAGCACTCAGATTTGATAATTGTGAAGTGAAAGAAAAATAATACATGGCGTTGCACATACATACACAAAGCTGTTCTGTCTATGTTAACGGGGTTTTTTTAGAGTCAATGTCATTATTGGTTGGCTGTATGTGTATGTATGTGTGGAGGATAACTAACTAAACTAGAGATACAAATAAGGATTATCTTGATAGTTGATAAATCTATCAGTGCTTCTCCATTAGTCCATATCTGTGTTCTGTGGGATTCACCTTCCAGTCTGAGAACCATATATCCTTAACTTCTCTACCTTTTCAAGTCTGTTCAGGACAGCAGACCTCCATAGTTTTACATATACTGTACTTTTAAGCTGTAAATTAAAATATCATATTAAACAGTTTACTTAAAAATATTTAGATTTTTTTTTCTTTGATCAGCTTCAGTTCTAAACTTGACTTCGTCCTTTTATTCTGTTCTGTGAAAAAAACAAACAAAACATTTTTTAATTCGAAATGTGCCTGTCCAGAGTTTGCACACTTTGTTCACAATTTAAATGCACAGGTATTGCAGTGGTGCTATATGATTAAAGAACAGCTCTGTTTTGCACAGCCTGCAGTCAGCTTGCCGGTGGAGAACGGAAACGGTAATGTCCCCACAACTTCCTGTCAAGCATTGCATATAAGTTGTTCTGTCTGTCTTAACGGGGTTATTTTTTAGAGTCAATGTCATTATTGGTTGGCCTTACTATTGCAGTCTTTCCCCAGAGCACACCATCCCCTATGTGACACGTGGTAGTGGCAGCTTCATAATGTGGTGCTGCTTTTCTTCAGCAGGGAAAGGAAAGATGGTTCTACTTGTTGGGACAATGAATGGAACTAAATATAATATATTAGAAGAAAACCTGTTAGGCCTTGCAAAACAGATGGGGGTGGAGTTTCCTCTTTTAACAGTGCAATGACATTAAACATGCAGCCCAAGGAACAGTTTAAAAATTTAGATCAAAGCATGTGGTTAGACTTGAAAGTTGCAGCTCACAGACGCTCTTCATTGAATCAGACTCGGGCTTTTGCAAAGACGAATGGGTAGAAACGTCTCTCAGTTGTCAAATTGTTAAAAAGTAATCGAGACAGCCTTGCAAGCAGCTGAACCTCAAGGAGAGTTGTAATTGCAATCCTATTACTTTTGCTTTACAGTTATGTCCTACTTTTGATTACTTGTTGAGATTTGTTTACATTGTGGATTAAGTGTGATCCCAGCTTGGATACAAGCTGTGGAAATTATTTAATTGTTAGCATTGAATTATTACTATTTTACAAAATTACTTATCTATGCAATAATAAATATTTTGTATAGATTTGTATAATTTCAAGCGAGACATCGGGCAATTCTTGAATTTGAAAATAAATCCAAAAATGTCTGAACGAATTTGAGTCTGTTCATTCTTGACACACATGATGAGAATATACTTCAAATTTAAGGGCCCATTGAGGGTTCATGTTGTGGCACCACTAAGCAGCAGCCATATTTACTTAGGCCTCAGACCAGCTTTAAATATACACTAGCAAAAACTCAGTTACATCAGCTCCTGTTTTTACCGACGGTGCTCTGTCTTTCAGCCGTCCAGGGACGAGGGCACTGTGGTGAGTTCAGGGGCTAGCCGGTCAACTGTGCCACCTGTAAAGGGTGGCGGCTGCCCTGACTGCTGGGATGCTACGGAAGAGCAGTAGCAGTAGCAGCACCACCAGCAGCATCGGTGGAGGCACTGGGACAAAGCAGGTCCAGGAGCTTCCACGGCCTGCCTCCAAACCCCAAGAATCCATATCGCCCAGATCTACCAAGACTTGGACCATGGGTCGCAACACCAAGAACCCCAGCCCTCTGAGCAACATGGGCCTGCCAACCCGACTCATGGGGGCCCCAGGAGTAGATTCGGACTATTTTCTGCAGCTGGTGAATGACGTGAGGTGGTTCGCTGATGTGCTTCTGAACCTCAAGGATGCTTTCCAACACAAAGGTGAGCTCTGATAGACTTGGACCATGGTGGGGGTTTTTTCTTAAATGTTATGTCTGTCATTGGGACTGTTTGGGGAAATCAGTGTGAGTAAAGTGTATTATTTTGTTAGTTGCCTGCTTTTGATTTTAGTGACAATCTTTGGGTAATTTATTTGGCAAACTTGTCATGTCTCATTGTTAGAGTAAAACTTGTATAACTTCCTCTAATCTTTTTTATTTAAAACACAAAAGAAATGGTTAGTTTTACTGCTCCTAGAATAATATGACAAAGATTATGATAGTAACATCTAATTTCTGCTCTGCATTTCTGAACTGCTACTCCAGAATTTAAACATGGATGTTCAGCTGCAGATGTTTACATACATTGTGCAATCTTGTTGGGTGACATTACATCAGTCTAAGCATTTCCAGTTTAAGATTGTTTGCATTAATACAATTGTTAATATTTGCTAAATACCTGACAATTTTCGGTTTGTTTTTAATTCAAATTCGGGAGTTTGCTCAGTATTTGGTAAAACCGTCTTTTAAATTTTATGACTTTGGTGAAACATTTTGGTATCAGTTCACAAACTACTCATAATAATTTACCTAAATTTGCCATTGAGTCAGGTTTGTAGGCCACCCTGAAATATTTATACCAGATTTCAATATTGAAGAAAATTTTCACATCGGTAACTAATATAAATATTGTAAGTTAACCTATCAGAAGCTAAGAATACCATATAATAATCATCTGGATTTTTACTAATTGTTCAGAGCCATGGGAAACCAAAAAATCGCTCTCATTATTGTGCCAATTAACAAATAGAAATAATTCTGGTCATCCTAACTGACGTAAAGCAAAATATATTTTGTCTGACTTAATGTCAGACAGAGACGTTATAATGTATGTAAATATCTGGTTGTCAAGAATTGACGAGGTGTTAGGTTACATTTTTGTCCATTTGCTCTATAGGAAACTCAAATCCCAGTGTTTTCAAAGAGCTAGCACTCTGCAAGCAGAGTTGTTTTTGTCCAGATTACTGACAGGCAGCAAAGCGAACCAGTTGTATTTCTGCTTTGTTTTAAGAGAAGCCACATACATGGGTCTGTTAGGGCTTCAAACAAAACTGACAAGTGTTTTTGTATTGCTCTAACTAAAAGTTACAATTTACCATAATGTCAATCAGCCAGAGTCTCCAGTCAAGACTCCAGATTCACTTTTAACACACCGAAGAACTTTCAACGCTGTCATCAACTCCACTCGCCCACGCATTAATACTTGCACACAAATGCACAAAAGAGACAGGCTGTAGATAGGAGACAGGTAATGCAATTTCTCTTTGTTTTGCTGCTTACTTGATGGCTTAACTTTTTGTTTGCAGACTCATACAAACATTCCACCCACACATATGAATATTATGGCACACAGTTGTATAAACACTGCCAGTGGGAGGCTGGCAAGTCTTTGTATAGAGGAAAGAAAAGGTTTATTTCACTATGAGTCAGCCTCTATATATCTATATGTTGCTACTTAAAAAAAGTTTCTTATCTCTAAAGCAGCATTATGAAACAACTTCATTTCAAGCTATTTAAAATTATTGATGAGTTGGATACTTTTTAATTAATAAGGAATGTTCCACTAATTAGGACTTACGCCACCACTCTGCAAGATGCATACCCACAGAAACAAACATGCAGGGTCCTACTGTATATCGGACAGAGGGAGTGAGTTGTTTAGTCATTCTTCTCGCTGGAGGAGTGAGAACCTTGGCTTTTGTCATGCTGACTGTTACTCTGAGCCGTCACCAAAACATTTGGGGTGTTCACCTTTCAGTTAACAACAACCCCTTATTCAGCAGGTGGCTGAAATCATACCACACGACCCCAAACTGTCATTTAGACTGTGGCTTTTCACTGAATTTGTTTTCAGTTTTCAACATTTTACAAAAGCAAAATATTGGGTAACCGTTGCGTGATGCTACTGCAATCGTGTAAACCACTTCCTCTTGGTGTAAGTAATCATTTTTTCTGTTTTTCCTGCTAAATGGTATCAAGAATGTGTGAAGTTCTTCAAAGAAAATTAACTTTTTGATCAGTAGTTATATAACACGAGTAAAACGCTAATAATTCTGCCACCAGGAAGCAACTTATCACAAGTAAAATCTGATCTAAAAGCAGATTAGTCTGCAGATCAAGTGGCAGTCGATGAGTTATGCATTCCTCTCTTGAATTTCCTGAAGTCTTGTGCAGTGTAAACACTGGATATGGTTAGTAGTCTGTCTGGCTCCTGCTTCCTGCTAATGGAGCATTACTGGCAGATCCCTTCGTTTCTAAAGACAGACACCCGTCATCACCTGTGTATATTTTTAAAGCTGGGTTGTGGAGTTTATGCACACTTCCTCATCAAACACAGAAGTTGTCACGTGTTACTGCCAAACTGTAGAGGACCTGTGTCATTGAGGCCTTGCCTAATCCTTAATAAGCATGTTTTTAATTTGCAATGTGATGGCTCCATGGTTCAGATTTGCTGGTCTCAGTGTATCTCAAGTTGTCGTCCGTCTTCACTTGTTCGTTCTTGTGCTTCCATTCCACAGCAGTTGGAGGACATGTGACTTTTGTCTGAAGGGTCAGGAAGGTTCCAAAGTCTGGACAAAGTTACAATTGAAGGTCTGTTTTAAATCTCCATGTCTGAAGCAAAGGTGTAAACAAATGAGATGAAGAACAGACCCAGTGAAAGGACTTGGCTATAATTGGATATTGTCTTTTATTTAGCTTCAGCCTTTTGTTTCTTATTATCCTCAAATCTTCATTTTTTTTCCTGGAAATATTTTCCTGTAAATAAACCCTTAGATTTAAGCCTGAGTGATGTCATCAAAAATATTTAATAGAGATTATCATTATGGCAAAGCTGAATTCCAGGCAGCCCATGACCTCACCCTGTCAGATTTTGTGTTGTGATTAGCAGCACGTCTCCTATGATGTTTGCTTCAAGTATAAAACCACCTAACAGAACCGGCCCCTCTCTGCGGTTAAACAATGTTGCAAAGGCAAGGTAGAGAGGAACGTGGTGAGGTTAGCAAAACACATAACATCACAGTGGCTTTGTTATTATTTTCATTCTCTGAAAGGTTTGTCACTGGAATACTGTGTGAAATTAAGATTGTTTTGAGACCCTGCAGAGTTTCATTCCAGATTTCAGACTCTGTGCTTCACTTTGCTCAGTGTTTCTGAAAAAACCCCCAAAACCAAACAAACTTAGAAGTTTTGCTTGGAAGATGCTTGTTTTGTCTCCCTGAGCTCCTGCTAGTTTTTAGCTGGAGGCAGCAGAAGAGGAGTCTGCGTTTGGCTGATGGAAAACTACAGGGAGATTCATTGTTAACTGTAAGCTTATGTTAACTGGACTCATGCCATTTACAACCACAGTTTTGCACTTGAGGTTTTTTTTTTCAGGGATCTGATTGTGATGTTGGCTTTCCCTGTCTTATGTAACTGCCCCCACAGGTCACTCTGTGTACAATAAGCTGGTGTCTAAAGACTGTGGAGGAATTTAATCCAAGTAAAAGGTTGATGCTTAATGAGTTCTGTTATTGCAAAAGTCCAACAGCTTAAAACCTGTGTATAATTTTTCTTCTGCTTCATAATCATACACTACTTTGTGTCAATCCGTCACATGAAAAAGTGCATATTATCATGGAATACACACCACAGTGCATTTTAGATGAATTCTGAGGTTTGGTGGCTACCTTGTGGGTATACTGAAACACAAAATGTTGGCAGCATAATAGTAAATGTGCAGAAAACATAGTGACAGACTTTTAAAAGACGCTAGAGTGTTTTATCATCCCTGGACTTCTTATCCACATAGTTTTCTTACTCTGATTTTTTGCTGACGTTTCTGAATGTTTGCCTACATAAAAAAAAGAAATCCTTTAATTTTTTTCCAGCAAAAATATGTGCAGAGCTTGAATGCATGAGTCTTAAAATATAATACCCTACCCAATATTGCATCTCCATAAGCTTTTGTAATTGAAAAATTGCACCCAAAGATATTGCAACACGGATTGTGCTGTAAAATCCCAGTGGATTTTACTAGTTTATAATGCAATGCTGTGTGAAAAAGTTCAAGGAGTATAATTAGTTTTGCTAGCCTCTGTAAACACCCATATGACCCTCTGACGCACCCTGATTTATGAACCCAGTCTGTTGCCTTCCCATAATGCTTTAAATGATCAAAATTGTAAACTGTGAACTTTACTAATAAAAAACAAAGGCAACATAACTTCATCTCACACCTTGTAAAAATACACAACATCTAGTTATGGGTTGTGTAACTAGATGTTACACATTTAGTTACACAACTAGATGTTGTGTAACTAGATGTTACACAACATCTAGTTAATTGTTTGCAACTTTTAACAATTGCAAAGAGAGCAATTGTTAAAAGTTATTGAAGTTAAATGTTTTATTTGAGCTGATTTTAGCGTTAAACTATTTAAAAAGGTTGCAGTTCCCACAATGGCTGGGTTAGCAAGAATTTAAGTCACAAAGCAGGAGCGTTAATTGCACAGTGCTGTAGGGCTTGAATTAAAAAGAGATAGGTAGGAGAAATACCAAAAGTTCTTCATTCACAAATTTTCATTCCAGTTTTCTTTCATTTGAATAAGACAGCTCTATCAATGGCTTACGTCGGCATAAAGAAAGAGTCGTCTACAAGTAGAACTGCGGTCCCTTTCCCTTCCCCCGCTCTGCATACTCTACATTCCTCTTAAACAAATGCTCACTTGTAGCCTTCAGTAGGCTAATTGCAGGTATGACCGACTTTTTCTATAAAATAAATTTATATTTGTGTCAGAATCTGAAATTCAAAATGAATTATTAGAAGCTTAAACTCATGTGAAATGGGCGGAAACTTTCCCTGTGTTGAAATAATCTAAAAAAAAAAGATAAAACAACACCTGCAAGACTCAAAACAGCACAAATGCGAATGAAGTCTATGCAAGACAAAACTACAGCACTAAAATCTCTGGAGAAAACTAAATAGTTTTCTTTAAGAAGAGCTCAATCCTTTGTTGGTTTTTACTATTTAGCTTTTCTTTTGTTTTTGTGCCCTCAAAAAAATATAAATAGCATTTAATTTAGCCCTGAAATGTTCTTTTCTTTTTCAGAACTTGTGGAAATTTTCCAAGAAGTGTTGTGGTTTGCTCTCTATAGAGCCCAGAAATTGTAGGAATGTGTTTTAATGTGTGGTGTACATTATAGTCAGCCTGTATAGACCGCTGCTGTTGGGTGGGCAGAAGTTTTTAACTCCAAACTTCTCTTTTTCACAAGGAAATGATAATCAGAACACTACCTTACATTGTATCACTTTCATATTTGCTTGAGAGGGATTAGTTTAGCTCTTTTAATGTTCAGACGACAAACTGACACCTTTTCAGTGTAGAACAAATATTTCAGTGCATTGCTACAAGTCCTGAAGTTGCAGTTAAAAGCTTGCAATATTTAGTTTGTAATGTGTGGTGAACATTTGGTGTGAGATGAACTATTCTAAAGGACATAGTTCAGTGCTGTGTAAGAAGAAGTGTTGAATGTCTTGGACTGAGGAATAAGTGCTGCTGACTCACAAAATAAAAACGTGTGTCATTGTTCAGCTATGGGTGTCATCATGATGACTGATAGGATTTGGCAGCACTCCAGTTAAGCTGCATTGTCCTGTGTTTTAAAATACCGCTGTAACTGAGTTACTGTCCAACATTAGGGCGTATGTTGAACACATTTTAAATGTTTTTTTTTTTTTTTGTCTTTTAAGGAGGCTTAAAAGACAAGCTTCCTGTTTAAAAATGAGTTCTGTGGTCAATTATGTAACCAGTTGGGAAAAAAAGGAATTAATTTTCCTCCACCTCCTGAACTTTTCAGTGTATTTTCCTGCAGTGTTAGGATTTATTCACCATATTATAGTATTTTTAAACATTTCAAGCTGCTTAATTTATAGAGCTATGAATTAATGGAGTTACACACATTTTTTCTTGATTGGCTCTTATATCTTCAGATGAAATATAGACAATTCTAGTTTTGGTATTTATTAAATACATACAAAGAAATTCCTTTATTTTTGTGGCCGAGTTTGTAACTTTGATTCACTATTTTTGAGTTCAATAAAAATCATGTAAAGGTAGGTACATGTGATTTGATGCTTTAATTGGGAAAATCTTTTAATTCTTTTCCTGTTGGATTCAGAACTGCTACACATATTAAAGAACCAGCAGCACATTTTTTACTTTTTTGTATTGTTGATGAAAGACAAGAATCCAAATTGGTCAAAATTGGAGTCGTAAATTCAGAAACTGATAACTGGTATCAATCAGGAAAGGCCTAAATTTCCTTTCCTGATTAGAGAATCTGTTTTAACGCCATGTTCTCTGGCCGTTCAGCCAACACTGCTTTAAATAGCCTTATCTCATCAGTCATATCTTCTTACAAAACGTTTGCCTGATCCTCTAGAAGAGACCACTTACAGGTATTAGCTTCAATCAAAAGAAGTCAAATCTATAACATTATATCTTAATGGTTTACAGCTTATTGGATAGATGGGAAAGATTTGTTGGGCAGTAACTTTCCTATGTGATGCTGAAGGATGTTTTTGTTCAAGCTTGTGGTGAGGGTGTGTATCCCAGGCTTCAATTTATGGTTGGAGACGCTGGATTTTTATGCAGGATTTTGGTCATAGAGAGGATTGTGTTTGACCCTTAGGCTCCTGCTAGTGAAGGATGTTGCATTCAGTGGTATTGAATTGAAGCTTTGGAAGGAGCTTTAGCTTTTTTGATGTATACAAAAACTCTTTACAATTTCTTTTCCTTCATCAGGATAGAATGTGTTTAATAAGATTTGACTTGAAAACAGGGATTTTAAATATTGGTTTAAAATTTGTTAACTATTATGAAGCTCATTTTATGCTGCATAGAAAGTTAAAATTGGTTAAGACTTGAGTAAATAATTGAACTAAATCATATGACAAACATAGACAGTAACAGAAAATATTGATGAATTTGAAGGTCTTCATTTTTGAAAATTATAAAATTTTTTTTTAATTATAAACACTTGGCAGTTGAATATTTTCCATATTCAAGGTTTTTTTTAATGACAGAAAAATATGAAGGTTGTCCATCATTTTTATGGATTACAATTTACACCCCTGACTACTTGCTGCTGCTGAAGTGGTGCTTTTAATCCAGTCTCCAGTATAGCAGCACAAACAGAACAGAGAAAACTGAAGAGTCAAACTCCGTTTTGGATGCCATCAGTCAAAATGACGGACCACAAAAAAGTCTTGCCAGCCTAATTTATTTGGCCTGTTGTTTCACAAGGAGATCTTGTACAGTCATATTTGATCAATTAAAATATTATTGAAAAGTTAATTCAATTAAGTAACTCAGTTCACATAACAGAGATTAATAACACAGATTTTCATTTTCATTATTAACATTATCTTTTTACAGTTGGCAACATAACATTTGATTTAGAATATGAAATCAGACCAATAAAAAAAATCTTAATACAGAAATGTGGACTTAAAGAAAAGTATGTTTAATATCTTCTTAAAAATTGGTACTTTCATTCTGACAAACAAGCCTCATCACATATTCCCATTCATAGGACAGGACTGTAAATTGACTTTTGCGGTAAAAATGTCTTAATTGAAATACGGACGACCCATCATACCCCCACTTCTGAGGGTATTTTATTATTTTGCCTGTCTAGAAGCCCTTAAAACTTGTGATTAACCTTGAAGCACAGACCTCACACACAGTCATAATTAGAAGCAATAGCTGTTCAGACTGGTGTTTACAGCCTGTGTGATGCTATAGCTCTCTCTCTCTCCTAACAAGGTATGGGATCGATTGAGAACCACCCGGCAATGCAGCGTTTGTTTGGACAGAGGGGAAAATTAGTGCTGGGAGATGGAATCCTTACCAAACAATTCTACCTGTAGCTGGCACCCCAGAAATGCAAGACGTATCTGTGGCGTCAATCCTCTCTCTTGTGTGTTGTTTGTGAGGGAAGAGACTCATGGATATTCAGTTTACCTTTTTTGTAGTTTATTAATGTAATGGAAAGAAAGTGATCATTTCCATTTAGAGGGGGCATTATGATGCAAAAATGAGTTGACTGATAACAGCAAGTTGTGTGTCACTAGTTTGGAATGTGGTACACAGAAACACATCTGAAAAAAAAAAATTGAAATCATCTGGTGGTTCAGGTGTCAATGTGTCACCCCTACGCCATCTGAAATAGAAGAGGAGGAGGGGGAAGAAAAATGCCCCCTTGGTCTTTCAGTAAAACCCTGGGGCTGTTTCCCAAGCAGCGCCGTGTCAGTAGAGCTGCCAAGTCTTGTTTCATGTGGAGCAGATCGCGTGTCCAGGCTGGCCAGTTGATTGCCTGCTGTTATCAGTGGGGGGAGCAGAGGCTGTAACCTCTGTTAGGCCGCCTGGAGATTTGGATTAGATTGGTTCTTCTCTGCGCCAGACTCAAAGGGAGCTGCGTCAGACACAATGGGACTCCCACGCACCATAATTTAAGAGGCAATAATAATTTAAAAGGAACATGGTTGAGATGCTGCATGGTATTTCATTTAAGTCAGAAGTAAGATGTGTGTTTTTGCAGTAACTTGTCATGACATGCTAAAGTCTGTCACCACACTGGGAATACAAATTGGTAGCAACAGAGATGATTGTTATGGATGACTTGTTTCAGAAGTTTCTGTTGATCTTGAGGCACTTTTTGTGATCTAGTGTTCTGATTTGCATGGTGAAAAAAGTTCTAAAGTTTTAAGGCCTGCCAATAAATCTTGTGTTTAAGGGTTTCCAGACAGATAATAAATACTGATTCCACCTTAATCTGTGTCTAATTGTTTTGCCTAGAGCCTTTTTCTCAGAGAGTAAAATATATTTTTTCCTCAATTAGTGGAAAAAATTGACAGCCCAACTGTTAGGAGCAATTTGGATGCCATTAATTTACGTATACTGGGTAAAAACGTAAAAATAGTGACTGGGTTTTTAGCCATGAAATTTAAGCTGAGCCCTAATAGCTGACAGCTGTTTAACATTTGCATATCATTCTAAGAATTTTTTTGTTCTCTTTCCACATGCTGTCTTTGTTAAATGCAAACCCCTGAAACAATAAAAAGTCTTCATTAGCAACTGATCCATGTAGTCATGAAAAATGTGGTTTTCATGAGGAAGATTCACTTTGAGGAGCTTATTAAAGCCAAAAATTCTAAAATTCTGCAGATTTCTTTACATTAAGTTAAATTTTATTTTAAATTAACAGACTTTGACTTTGCTGCTCAAAGTAAAACCATTTTTGAACCTGGACAGATGTTCATTGTTTATGCATTTTTAGGATTGCTTCAGTAGTGAATAACAGCTTGTAGAAAGAAAATGTTGAACTACTTGTTTTTGTCTACAACAGTAAAATAATTCCAAGGTTGTTCCTGTTTCTCTGCCTGATAGCTGTGAGTGGCGTTGTCAGACAGCATCGATTAGGAGGAGAGGTGGAGAAAGAGTGGAGCTGTTTTTAGAGACGACATTTTTAATAAACGGGAGATCAGTCCCATAGAGAAGCTGAAATAAAATAATCTTCAAACGAGACTAGATCCAAAAAGTACAGAACCCTGTTCATTAATCACACTTTCCCCAAATAACACAGTTTGCCAGGAATTTTAGTAAGCTCACAATTAAAACGTTAACTTTGACAACCCTAATAAAAACTCCATAAAATTAATTGGAGATTGTTGTTGTACTGTGACAAAATGTGGAAAAGTTAAAAGGGGGCATTAATACTTCTTCAAGGCACTGTAAATGTTGTAAAAAATTAAGTATTTGTTGTTAATACTTTCTCATTTAGTTAAGTAAACATATAAAACAGTGAGTAAAGAACATCTTGCTCTTGTAACAAATTAATGGTTAAGATGCATTATGAAACGTGGCTGCAACTGATGTGCTTGCTGCTCCAAAAGCAGCAGGCAGATTTGGGCTGCGCTGGCTTTGGCAGGGGGTCTTCCTTTAAACAATACGCCTCAGCTCTGTTATCGCTGCTGAAACAATGGACCACCTCCCACACCAAACCCGTAAAATTTCCACTTCACCTCTTGATGAGATATTGTAGCAGAACCACTGACCACAGCCTTTGTGTGGGGAACACAGACAACTCAACTCACACCTGTATGACGATGTATGAGCCTACATGTCTAGAAAGCCTCATCACCATTTTAGATAATGAAGCTTATTTTTGCTGATTTATAAAAAATTCACATTTAATTACTTTCTAAAATATGGAAGGAGTTAGGGTTTTAGCGCCCTGACGTCTGGTGCATGTTGTTACTATAATAGATGTTTGAGGCTTTACTCTAATTAGCACATGCATGGTCTTTGTTTGCAGAAGGTCAGTGTCGGTGGATTTACCTTTTACTGTAAGGGTCGGCTGCTGTTTATTTGTTTCATCACAGCAGTTACCTACTCTGTGTTCTGCTGCGTTTGTGAGTATTGACAGTGGGTGACTGTAAACAAAGGAAGGTAGATTCATCTAATTAAATTCTTGTTCGTAAAAAAGGAAATGAGTGATCCAAATAGCCATCACTTCTGTAATCTCACAGCAGCACCTTCAGTCATGCCCCTCTGGTTTCATGCTAAGTGCTAACTCTCAGGTGTGCATTTGATTAGGACTGGCTCTTATATGCTAATCACGAACCCACACAAATCTTTGATAGGAGAATCCTCAAAAGCCCGAGAGCTAAGCACTAAAGCCTTGTTGATCACGGCTGGAGGGGAGGGGTTGAAAGGAATGGGAGGACATTTATTGAACATCCATTATCCGTGACTATAGGGAAGCAAACTTCAAAGTCGGTGCTGAGGTGTCACTCACTCTCATCTGAGGACAAAGAAGGAGTGAAACCCAATTTAAAAGACATTTTCCTTTAGAACTACATAGGAAGGTTGAATCTTTCTAAATCTGCATTTATTATTGTTTTTATATTATTGGTCTTTTATACAAAAGTAATCACATCATGGTAGTTCTATGTCTTTGCTGGAAAGAGTGTATGTTTTACACCAGAATGATGAATTAGTGTGTATGTAAGAAGAAGGAGCAGAAAGGGTAAGACACACACCAAACCTTCGCCTTGTAACTCCCTCGGCAAATCCTTTTAGCGCTCCTATAAATTCTGCCTCTCGTCTCGCCCTGCTGCTCGCTTGGGTAGCCTTGACAAAGAACAGATGACTTTTCTGCCCCCGCTTATTCCAAAGCAGTAAGTTAGACATGAACTCACCTAATGTCTGGTGCCAACTTCTACACCGCCTCTGCTGATGAAGCTAAATCAAACATTTTACATTTTTGCCTTGCTTTTTGCATCTGCTTTTTTTTTTTTTTGGTGTGTGTTGTGTTACTCATCTTGGCTTTAATTTTGCTCTGAAAGCTTTATTGTCATGGAGAGAATAAGCGCCATGTAGAGAGCCAGGATAGTTACACAAGTTCTCCTTTAAACGGGGTTTTCCTTCTCACTGCTGCATGTGGTTCAGCAAGAAACAGATGCCTTTCATAGCAGAGGGACTGACAGAATGCGATATGGTTGAAAAAGTGGAGAGAGGGCTAATCTAGACACATTTTATACATTCTTCTTCTCCGCTGTCATCTTTTGTAACCTCACTGGCGCTAAAGAAATCTTGCAAGATCTTCTACTTTGCGTGCAGCTTTTTCTGTTGTTTCTACTCCTTTTTTATCTTCAAATAGAGACATGGAACTGTTTAATTGCTACCATATGTGTCAATTTACAACCAAGTTTACAATGAGTTTGACTTGAGTTTGATGCTCTTTGTGAGCTGTATAATGCAAATAGTGCAGAAAAGCATCTGATCACTTTTTTTCAAATAATCTCCTTTTTAGGTTCATGAATTTCCTAACCATAGCTGACACTACCTGTAAACAGTACAATATTTCCGTTGTAAATGGTGTCAAGGAGGAAAAAAAAACATGTGACATCACCAGCACTTGCATACATCTGTGTTTGTCTCCTAACCACAACTATCTCCTTCTTCCATTTTTTTGCTTTAGGCTCAGATAAATAACAGCAGAGCATGCACTGTATCTTTTACCCGGAGAAGAATTTGACGATAAGGCATCAGGGTTGCCAAATAACTAAGGGATTGTGAAATATAGCATTTGGCTTTGGAAAATTAATTAAACCCTGGCATGTTTGTGACATTACTGTGTGACATTAGTTCAGAATTTTGATTACCATGATTCAGTCCCAGAATTATGCAACTTGGTTTGTTTTTCTATCTGTGTTGTCCCCAGACAACCTGGAGAGTCTTCCGGAGTTGGTGCAGGAGCGCTTGGCAGAGCTGCTCCGTGTTCTCAAGACCGTCATCGGCAAACACCGGACCCTGAACTCAGCAGACATCCTCGGAGCTGCTGGCACCGTCATTGCGAAAGTCAAAGGTGACTAGTTTTTTTTTCTCTGGCAGGTGGACATGCCAATGCACCAAACCCAATTCTAATGTTATCTGATTATCTTAGCATGAAGCATATCGCTTGATCAGTCATTTAAAGTAAGGGTTCACCGAAGGGCAACAGTTCAGACAAGGATTGTTTTCCTTGTGTTTGCTAAAGATGTGCTGCAGATGTGGCACTGGGAAAATGGCAACAATAGACTTTGGATTCCTGAAGAAGCAGATACACCCCTATTTCTTGTCAATGAACTCAAAAAGTCAGCTCATCTGCTGGAGATGTGACCAACAGACAAATTCTTCTCCAGACTTGCACTCGGAATCAGCGGAGGCAGCAAGGCTGTAATTTTCATTCCTTATTCAACATCTCCAGAGGCCTCTTCTCAGGGCCTGTCTATTTTCTGTCTTTTCTTCGCCTTTGCTAAGCTGTGAGGTATTTTGTTGTCTGGTCACCTGTCCTGTCTCTGAAGTGTGACTTAGTCCTCAAGAATGCTCGTCTGCATTCTCTTGCCTTTTCAGATAAGTGTTGACAGTTTTCAGAATGCAAAAAGAAAACAAAAGATTTCCAATAAGTCTAAAGATCATTGACTAACTTACTTAAAAAGTACACAGAAATAATTTTCTCAAGTTCTTCTTTAATATTGCGTATTATTCTTTTTAAAAATGAAAGCAAATCTTTATTTTATTACACGTTTATTACATAAACTTAAAGATATACATTGAACTAAATGTTGTCAAAATATTTTCTGTTCTCTAAAACTGGATAAAAATATACGTGAACCATGTTGACACACAAAAAAATAATGGAGATACCACAGAAAGCTATGATGTGTGCTGCAGTGGGCTTCAGTTTTCTTTCTCCTTTTTAGTCTAACTGTCCACAAGGGGGTGCCTTACATTAAGTGACTCCTCAAATGGACAGCCCTCATAGCCGAGCATAACACATAAAAGCATGACCAAACTGACAGCGACAAAGAGCCGGTGAAGGAGCATTCAAAAGACAGATAAATCAGTGAGACATGACAGAGGAAGACTCCGTGGTTTAGATGATAACAGGCCTTGTTCCCCTCTCTGTGTTCAGCGTGTCGTCTTTTCACCTGTGTTGCTCTTTGAAGCCTGCACATGACACCTGGGGCATTTGTATGACTGCCAGAGTGGCTCCTCCTTCTCCACACACATGGTTGTCTAACTAGTTTCAGATGAAATAGTATCCACTCCAGCTGTTTTCCTTGTATTTATTTATACTTCTTTAACACTTTGTGCAGACTGTGATAACTCAGGAACAAAGTAATTGCAATTAACAGTGGACTAACTCAGTTTTTACTCCAGATAGAAGCTTCTGTGTTGTTTTTTTGTCTCACTGGGTGCAAATCAGGAAAAAATGCAGGACATTCCAATAAAAGCTTGAACTTCCTTTCTTCGCTAGTTTTTTTATTCTCCTATCAACTAAAAAACATGTGCAGAGCTGATTGTTTTTGGTGTTTTTCAGAATACATTTAAGTCTCTGTGTTTTTAAGTTAGCTCACAGTTTTAGAAGTGGCTAACATATTGCAAAAAGAAGACACAGAAAAAATATTTATACCTAGCAAATTTTGCTGGACAATAAATTGTCCCTGTAATTATTGTGATATAGTTGTTTTGAGACCATTTTCAAGTACTATATTGATAATAACAGACTTAAGTATATTTTTGTTGGGGTTTTGTTATTGAACAATCCAAGATAAATAACAGTAAAATTGTAAAGTTGTAGTAAAATGAGTATTTTTTTAAATCCATTTTCCAAAATAAAAGTCTAAGAGTATTGCACATGCTTTTGTACTAACTCCACCTAACTTTGACATCGGTAATAAAATGCAGTGCAACTGTGTGAACAAGCAGCATCATGGAGACCAAAATACAACGCAGACAGATCAGTGATAAACTTAGGTATATCCAAGAATTGGAACACTTAAAACCAGTAATTTTATTAAAGCTCATGTGCTAGTTTACAGTCAGTCATGAAAAGTAAACAATAGGCTATATACTTGAATGATGCAGTTTCCAAATTTCAGCTACGACAAGGGAGGCAGAGGTCTGGAATCATTGTTGGAGACCCACAGGATGTCCTGAGGAAGAAGCCAGTGCAAAGCTGTGTGTTAGCATTCAGAGACGGGGAGGTGCACAACAGGGAGGCTCGCACTGCGTCTCCTCTCTTCTGGTGGCCTCCAGAGTCTCCCTGGAATGTGGCGCCGTTCTTGCCCGGGATTCCGTGACCTCTCGGATTTTTAATCACCCGCCCGTTACTGACATGGACTGAATTTGCTCCAATCAAGATAAAATGGAGAAACAAAAGCTTGAGAACACTCTGGAAATTGAAAGTTCCCTGCTACGTATTCAAATTGCTGCATTTTTCTGGTTCCATTTACAAAATAACAATACTGGGTGGGGGAATGAAGAGGTAAGAGCTGTCACGCTTGTCTGTAGTTTTACATGTCACTGAATTCAAGCTGTGCGAGTGTTTCCTGTTGCGGGGCAGACGGGAAGTACTCTGCTTAGTTGGATTTCACTCACTGTGTCTTCGGTTCCTCTGATTGCTCACTGCTACTGTCATCTTCCTGGGCATAACGGTTGGTGCGAAGAAAGCCTGGTGCACAAGTTCACGGAGAATGTCAGCTTGGATGGCTTTCTAAAATTGCCGGGGACTCTGTCAACAGCAACTTTTAAAAAGCTGCAGTTTTTTGAGTATGAGCAGCATGTATGATGGACCAACGGATTCGATCAGTTTTTATTAAAGGAGGAAAAATTTGGGATTGTTTCTGAATATTCCTTGAATTTTCCACCTTGACAACCATTAGGGCTTTTTAAAAAGGAGCGCTTTGAATTGGTAGGATGACATACAAACTTCACACAGTTCTTCTTCTTTAGTTTTTATATTTTATGCTTTTTTGTCATGTTCTTTAAAACTGTTGAATGTATGCAAATGCTTACTAGCTCTGACAGAAGCTAACTTCTTCTGAATGGCTTAGGAGCGTTATTAGAGAAGAACCAATACTAGATTTGTGCCAATTCCAATTACTCTTCATGAAAGCAAGATTAAAACATGTTCTCTGGCATTCATGCCCTAAACAGTCATTGGTTATGTTAGAAACAAATGCAAAGAGGAGTCACTGTAAAACAACCGAAGTGATTAGGAAATTGACATTTCAACCTTACTTTTGCATCTTTTGTTGCCGTTTGGAATGGGTAACTTTAATAATTGTAAATATCAGTCTCCGTTCCCCGGATGATGAAAAAGTCTATCTTTATTCTTAGACATCCAAAAGCCTGCCAAAATTTGTCCTGAACAAACAGAAGCTGAAAGCTTAGAAGAGGAAAACAGAAACTTTGCTTTAATGCATTTAGCCTTCCTTTTCTCCTGATGTCTGCTCCATGTTAGTTTGCTTCTTCACCGGTTTGATAAAACTAATAATTTCATAGGCAGACGGCTTCTTTTCATACCCAAGAAAGTTACTAATGAAAATAGTACAAATACAAAATGGTAAAGGAGTACACTGACAATGTGTTGTAGCCACTTGAAAGATTGGTTGAAATGTCTCTGTAGAACATCCTGTAGAAAACATTTTGTCATTAAAATTGAATATTTGATGTGTAAGAAGACTAAAATGTTTTATTTCTTCCTATGTTGCCTGACTTTCTCACTTGTGTTTTTATCATTATTTTTTTAATGTGTTAAAATCTCATCAGCTAACTATAGAGACCTCACATTTTTAAGTGGGGTAGGTCAGGAAAGCTGTTTTAAGATTCTGATTTTTTTGTCGTTGAAGTTCTAGCTTACTTTTATCTCTCTCCCCAGGCATTAACTTCAAGGAAGTGAATTCAGAAAACAAGCAGGCTATATTCAGCGAGATACACACATCCATTGACACTTTGGCATTCACATTCGGCAATGTGTGAGTACTGTGGTTCAATGCCAATGTTTTTTTCCCCCGCTAAACAGGACCTGAAAAGGCAGGAGCTTGTTGATCGATGGACTATTCAATCTCTCTTCTTTTCCATGTTTACATCACAGAGTTTCTGACTTCCTTATGGGAGATGTGGACAGCAGCTCAGGGTTGGGGATCCCCCAGACCAAAAGGAGCAGGGTGAGACACCACCTGTCAATTTTCCACATTTTAGACCTCTTGTTAGTCTAATTTTTGTTTTGAAACATGAAAGTTTTCAAAAGGCACACTAATGGCAGCAATTTCACCCCGCCTCTATTTAAAATGTCTCAAAACCTTGTTTTTTTTGGACTTAATTGGAGTGTTGAAAACCCCAGCTACTACTGATGTGTGACTTTGATTGTATGTGTGCACTTCCTCTTCCTTCTAATCTCAAACCTCTTTTTCACAGTCTTTTGACAACGTCTCTGTGGATCCTGAGGGCTACGTTCCGGGGAGTAGGGATCTCGTTGGTAAGTTAGCCTCACAATCACTTATTTATCTTTGAGCTATATTTGTGTGAAACACCTTTGACCTCAAATGTGAGAGGTATTAATGGCTCTTTTACAAAGCTTGTAATTATTGCTTTATAGCTCTGGGCAACTGAAATGTCAGTTGTAGCTGAGTAATTTAGACTTCTGAGTCTTGAATGCCTGAGGTAGACCCGCCTTAAACCTCGACTTCAACCCCTGTTATTTCTGCAGCTTTTTCCACACTAGTTGCTCATTTCAATGCCTGTTGAAGAGTAATACTGTGTGGCCAGCGGCTGAGAGGGTTGTCTATTCTAACACATAAAAGGAGCATAATGCTACCAGACTGTGTCGAAGTGTTCCTGGTACTTTCATACCCTCCCAACTTGTGAACTTCACTGATCTTGTTCTGTGTTTTTAATCTACCTCGCCCCTACACTCACACACACGCACACACAAATTCTGGAAAATGGAAGTGAGATACGTACATTCAGCTTTGGGACATTCTAGTCACACCACATATGTGATGTCTGCTTCTTCTCCTGGTTCCACAGGCCCAGAGGTGTCGCTGTCAAAAGAAGAAGAGGTTGACTTGGCTCTGCAGAAGAATGAGAGTGGGGTCGAGTCTGCTCTACTCTATGCAAAGACCTTGTCAAAGTACATTAAAGACCTCCTGGGGTGTATGGAGAAACGGCTGGCCATGGGTGAGACATGCATAACACTGCTCTTGATGAATATAAACAATAGATGTAACAGAAAAAACTAAATTATGATTGTTGGTCCTAAAATGTTTGAGTGGAAGAACAGTTACAAAGTTCCTTCCACATAAAACATGAACTGCTGCATTAAACTGCTGAATTCAGACGTTGAGCTGATGGAAGAGTTCAGACTTGGAAGATCAGTTCTTCAGTTCACTTTTATTTCAAATATATTGTTAACTTTTCATCTAGAAAATGTTTAGTGTTAAATTTTTCCTCTTTAACAAGAGAGGAACAATTTCTTGGCACTCTTGATTTTCTGTAAAATCTGAAGAAATATAATAAACAATGTTTGCTGTTTAGTTCATTGATCACAGCTTTTTATAGTTTCTTCTTCTTGCGTTGATCTTTTCTGTCAGATATTGAGTATGCCAAAAGCTATGCCAAAATGGCAGAGTCTGCAACAACGCTCGCCAGTCAGCAGGTAACAAACTTAAGACTGTATTTGAATCATTGGTCTGTTGCTGAATTGGTGTCCCAAACAGTTATAAAACGTAGTCAGCATGAAAACGTTTCTTTCTCCATGTTTCCTACAGGACTACATGCCTTTAAGTGACATCTATGTTTCCACATTCAAGAACGAGATTGAATACAACCAGCTGCTCATTCAGACTGCATTGGCTCTCCAAAGCAATAAATTTATACAGGTAAATATTCATCATTACGTTAAAAAAGAATTGCTCTGTAACCTTTGCATTTGAATCATCTTTAACACTCACTGTAATGATGAAATGGCATATAAGCATAAATTAATTTGTTAGTTTCTCTCCGTTTTTATTTTGATGACTCAAAGGTGTACTTGACGGCTTGAAAGCTTTAAGTTTACAGTGAAATTCATTTTGATTTTAATTTTGAGCTTCCTAATTATCCAGAGACTAAACTTCTTATAAAATGCTCTTTCAGTAACTCCACTCTGTTATTTTCTCTGTTTACTTTCAGCCTCTTCAGGCTCGCAAGAATGAACTGGACAAGTTGAGGAAGGACATTAAGGAGCAGTGGCAGAGAGAGCAAAAGAAAATGGTTTGTTGAAAGTCTTTGCACAGACACTTGAAACATACTTAGGAAAGCAAAGAAGAGTAAACTTTTCTTTTAGCAAACTGCTCTGCTAAGCTATTCTTACATTTATACCATGGAACTGTGCAGAAGAACAGAAGCAGTTGGTTTGTAGAATCTATATGTTTTGCTCTACTAATGTTTATTTCATTGTTTTCATATCAGAATGTATTAATGTTAGTTTCTTAAAGTGCCTCTTCACATGCTGGACTAAAAATTGAAAAGGGCATGTCTGATTGTTTCTATGGTAACTGGTTCATACATTGTCACAATAAATTAAATAATGTGGCAAAATCGTTTGGTTTTGGCAGCAAGAGGTTGACACAACTTTGCGTAAGGCACGAGCTTTGAACGACCAGAGGAAAGAGGAGTACAGAAAAGCCCAGTCGTCTACAAACCGCTCCCAGGAGGAGCAGTCTAGCACTGGCAACAAACAGCTGGAGAAGAAGAGAAAGCTTGAGGAAGAGGCTATGCAGAAGGTTTGCAAGGGTTACTACACATGGGGATTGTGGTGCCACCTATTTGGGATGAGCAACTTCCATAAACCATTGTCTATTGTTTTTGAGCAGGCTGAGGAAGCTCAGTACCATTTCCAAAGCTGCAGGGCTGACGCAGGCGTCAAACGGATGGATCTGGCCAATACCAAGAGCACAATCCTCACACAGATCCGAGAGATGATCTTCCAGTGTGACCTCACACTCAAAGCTGTAAGAGAGACCAATTTATTCTTTCCAGATTAGAAATGAGCTGGACTTTTAAGGGATGCACAATATATTGGCACTAACATATCGGTATCGGTTAGATAAGTTAAACTAGGTCACTATTAACAACCTATACTTTATTTCCAGCTTTTTGCCATTTGTTTCTGAAGGTGAGGGGTTTGTCATCTGGCATTTGTTTGGTCATGTGACAGTAACAACTGATAACATTACTAAATCTCTTCCTACCCTATGTAGATTTTCAGTTAGCACTGATGAAGATTCACTTACCTTAGCATACTAAGTTCTTGAATTGTCTCCACAAGCAATATTATCTCCTGTTGAAAGATTTGTAAAGGATATGTTATAAATAAAATATTGGTACATATTGGTTATCAGCCACGGCAGCAATATAAATATCAAATATCGGTATTAACCCAGATTTTTCTACCAGTTCATCCCTTCAGTTCAATTTTATTTGTTTCCAATGCAGTGATAAAGACATTAATATTTTGTATAATGCCAACCATCCTTATGTTTTTTTATAGGTGTCAGTGAACTGGTTTCAGATGCAGCAGGTGCAGACAGTGTCGCTCCCAACCCACTTCCAGGCCCTGAGTGAGAATGCCAAGTTGTATGAACCAGGTGGATGCTACGCTAACTTTGTCCGGAACCTGCCTAAAAATCTTCCTAAAGAGCATCTTCAGCCAGACTCCTTCTCTGAAAATTTCAGGTAAGCTAAAGTAATTATAAATATTATTTTATTTTATGACAAACTAGAAAATAAAGGGAAGGTTACTGCACATTCTATGGTGTGTTCAGGCTGATGTGCGTTGTTTGTTTTTAAGCCACACATAACAAGAGCCCCTTGTTCCACATTTTTGCTGTGTCAAAAAATGCCAATGTGTCTTCTGGCTTTCTTTCAACAATGCGTTTCTTTCCATCGTTCTTCCATAAAGGCCAGATTTGTGGGGTGGAGTGGTAATACTGTAGTTGTGTTGTCAACAGATTCTTGCGCTTCAGCTACAGATCTCCATATATCTCTTCCAAGCCAAGAGATATAGTATTTCGGTTATAATTGCTTGCATTTTATTTTATTTGCTAGTATAAAGCAAGTAAAATCTGCTTTATACTAGCTGTGGGTCCTTTATCAATCTGATAAAGGAGACTGAGTACAAATGTATGTCAGATGTATTATTTTCCTTCCACTTCACAATTGAGCAATACTTTAAGTTGATCTTTCACATAAATATATTGACATTTATACTTGTAAGGCGACAGTTTGTCAAAGTTCAAGCTTAATTCATACTCTTAAGGAGCTGTATTTGTGTATTTCTTGTTAAATTAAGCCTGGTTGACACATAATATTGGACTCTTTTAGTTTAATATTGTTTAAAAAAACATTTCTTTCAGTGTTTCTTCATAGCCTTCCCCTCCCATTTTAAAGTTTCTCAGTTCTTCTTTCAGCGGAGGTAGCAGTGAGTCAGAGTAGGAGGAAGAGAGACAAAATCTGGGAGAGACAGATCGCGTGTTGAATTTCTTGCCCTTCCTCAGGAAATATCTGTGTTGCAGACTGAATGCTGCAGGGAAGATTGCGAGCGTGAGAGTTTGGCTCTGGTTTCAAGGTGCCCCCAAGTTTTTTCTCAGAGCCAGACAGTTGCTAGATTTTACACAGAAAAATAAATGTTTCATAACCTAATTTAACAGCATGAATTAAGATGAGAGGTTTAATGTGTTATTTCTGTCAGATTTAATTACACATATCAAAACTGAAGAGTAAAATGATTGGAATGTGTGTACTTTTATTATTGTGAAGGCTTTTGTTCAGTTTTGCAATTTGCGGTAGTAATCTGCTAACTAGTCTCCTTTCAGTTTTTGTTCCTACTCTTTTCAGTAAATCTCTGGTTTTACATTAAGACAACTTTTTTTTAGAAACATAATTAATTACTTTTGAAAAATAAGAGAAATATTTTTGCTACCTTGTTCTAGGAATTTGCTGATCAGGCCTTTTAGGGACAGATGCCAATCCCAATGTTGGGCTTTGCCAGTACTGAACACTGATGTGAATTAAAGTCAACCCGATAGATTTGCTTGAAAACGTAATAATTGTAAGACGCTACATTTTATCAGAATTTGTGATTTACATTTGTATTGTGATGGTGCAGTGTTATACTCTCTTGCAAGCGATGTTTATGTTCCTACATTTTGTTTCTGTTGTTTCTCCTTGCAGATGTTCTAATAGTAGTTTCTTAACATCAGCTTTTATCAGCGCCATTGAATAATTTTGTGGGTCACCCAATTACAATTCAAAAATGATACAAATCTGGACCACCAGCTTAATCTTACAAAATAACAACTGCCTTTTTTATTACATGCTTTGTTTTTATTTTAATTTCATAGAAAGTAGAACTTCCAAACATCCAGCAGCTTTTTTCTCCAAATAGTTTTGAACGTGCCTTCCACTAAACTTGGCTCTTAAACAAGCCTTTTTGAAGAAAGACCTGCATCCTGTTTTTGTTGCTGATCTTAGCCTAAGCTTTTCTTTTCTACAGCAGTAAATTAGAAAACACTTGGTCTCAGAAAGGTAGAAAAAGTCTTTAAAATAACATAAACTTGAATTTTTTGTATATATAATTGAGATTTAAAATCATTTAATATTCTTTTTTCTGCTTATTACAATGTTGCATGTTTAATGTATGTTTGATCAGTTAAAAATGAAAAACTAGACAAATGTTTTGCATATTAAGTGAGAAAGGAGTAACATTTTTGTGACCCATGGGTACTTTCAATTGGGCAAATTTGCCTTTGTGACAAAGCATTTGGACATTAAAGGCCTTAACTAGGTTAAGAAAGCTACTTTAAATGTGACTATATGCCACCTGCAACATGCATAGCTTTGTAATTTGTTATCCTAGCCAATTAGGTCCTGACCACTGCTTACTCTACAGTCACTGATAGTTCAGCTGGTAACATTTTATCCTTACAGGTATTTGTGTGGGGAAAAAAAGCCTGTTCTACTGGTTGATAAACTGAGCTCTTTGCTTTGAATGTTGCAAAATGTAAGGGCTTGTGCTTTAGCTGCACCCTCTGCAGCTCTGCTCCACAATAATAGCACAGAGAACAGAGTACATACCATTACAAACAGAGAACCAATATAGTCTCTGTCACACTAGAAATTGCTTGGGAATAGCTATATTCACTGGAAAAAGATACAACATACATCCTGCAAACCAAATGTGCATGCTGGCTACCTTCCTATGTTGGAAGGTAGCTAATTGTTGCTTTTGCTCATTGTGGCATTGCAGCTGCATTCGTTGAGCAAAATCAGCTGCACAGCAAAAATGCTAAATGGTTGCTTATCAACTGTGGAACTACAAAAAACCTCAGAAGACCTCAAGCCTCAAGGACTGAAAAAAGTAAACTAGATATCTTTTTGCCAATAATATATAACCTTGCTAACAATACATTACAAATACCATTACATTTTTCTACATAGCTTCAAAACATCCTGTCTGTAGTGTTCTAGAATGTTTATGCTTTTATTTATGATTAACCTGTATTCTTCATGTTAGTGTCTAGAATTGGTTAAATTCATTCTGTTCCAGAAAATAAAAGCAGTCAGTTTTATTCATTTTTCCCTATGTCAGTCTTGGTTCAAGATAATGTAATAATGCTGGACTGACTGTAGGACTCTAAAAAGACAACTGCAACTAAAATCAGAAAGCATTAAAATAAACTTTTTGATTTTTTTCTTTTCCAGGTCTGGGTTTACCAAAAGGTCTCAAGGGAGCACCCATTCTTCCCATGGCAACCTGTCGCAGGGCTCCATCACTTCCTGTGACGTTTTGAGCGGAGACGACGTAGACCACTCTCTTCACCGACCTTCAAAAATCAGTGAGCGAAGATCCAACAGCAGCACAGACATTCCAGGTATGCATGTTAGCACATGTGAGTTTCCGGATGTTGATTTTCTATTTTTTATTCTTCTATGAAAGTTCTTGCTACAGGAGGTTAAACAGCTCATGACAATCTATTGGTTCAATTTGCTTCTGTCTTTATCAGCCCCAGAGGGGACTTACCCCAACTGCTGATTCATGGGAATGTTTTTATTTATTTTTTTTTAAGTCTAAAGCAGTTGAGGTTGTGTGCTGCTTACTCATAAGTCAAAAATGTAAGTGTGACTGCCCGTTTCTGATAAACCACCAAACAAATTGTTGTTGAACCTTTCTGCTTTTTTTCTGTGTTTCTGAAGCGCTGAGGAGCCAGGCGCCGCTAAGAGCCTGGACCTCCAGCAGCCAGGGCGGGATGTGCAGCGACTCAGAGAGTGCTGGGGGCAGCAGCGAATCCAGATCCATGGACTCCCCCACCGCTAGCCCAGGCATGAAGATTTTACATTTATTCCCTTCTAAATTTATTTAAATAAAAAAAAAAACATATATATATATATATATATATATATATATATATGTGTTTTCATTTCATTAGAAGCTATTAAAAAATTTGTGCTAAAATTGTATTTTTATGAAATGTATGCATTGAGAATGACGTAGATATAAATGCATAAAAAATACTTGAGGGAGAGACAATTTTTGCAGGATTGTATCTTCAAACTATTAGATGAATTATATCATTTCAATATTTTAGACAGTGCTTCTCTTTTTTAGTAACTTATTGACTTTATGCAGAGGATAAATAAACACACATTCACTCCAAAATCACTTCCTTCTGCTAAAATTTAATGACACACTACTTACTGTTTTTTTTAAAGGTTAATGTACTCATGTGACCATCACAGTTTCTCTTTTGTAGTTGTTGATGGTAACTTCTTTTAATCTCAGTCAGTCGTAGTACATCGTAACCTTGTTTTGAATGACTAAACAGGTGATTTCAAGCGTCGGCTGCCCAGAACTCCCTCCACTGGGACCATGTCTTCAGCTGACGATCTGGATGACAGGGAGCCTCTCTCTCCTTTTGACAACGGTAGGAAACATCTATTTGTCTTCTTAAGTGTATTTCGCTGGTTTGCTAAGAACAGCCTGCAGATTAGTTGACTTAGGGACATAAAAATGTCTTGAGGGGATTACATTATCTTCTCTCATGCATAGCAGATTTCCTCATTGTAGTGATCGGATGTCAGTTTTGCTACATGTAATATTTTCACTCCCTATGCTTTTTCAGTCTGCAGAGAATAATTGATTGGGGTTACATTAGTTTTTGTGCTTGGTTTGAACATCAAATAAAGGGAAGAATATCTGTACGGTTAGGTAACAGAAACAAAGCCCCGCAACTTCCCCAAAGTTAAGCTTCAGTTTTTTCCCCGGGAAGTTATGTTAGTTTTCTTATTGAGAAATGTTGAATAATATCTCCTATTTATGTGCTCTTTTTTTTTATTTTTACCTCTAGGTCTGGTAGAGATGGTGACAGAGACTTTAGGTTCTCCTGGTCCTTTCCGAAATACTCAGATGTCAAAAGCTGCTCAAACGCATAAGCTAAGAAAACTACGAGCCCCATCCAAGTGCAGAGAGTGTGACAGCCTGGTTGTTTTTCATGGAGCCGAATGTGAAGAGGTACAAATCATATTACCTTCAACTAACTGTTAAAATTATGTGTCTTATTGTTGATACAGTTAAGCCGAACATTATTCATAGCACTCACAGATTCAGGTGTAAAGTTATGTTATCATTTCTCCCAACATGTTTCTTCTCATTGGAAGTATTGTTTTGATGGATTTGAACAGTGTTGTCAGTAACGCGTTACTTTGTAACGCGTTACTGACGTCGGAGCACTTTTTTCAGTAACGAGTAATCTAACGCGTTGCTATTTCAAATCCAGTAATCAGATTAAAGTTACTTTTCAAAATCACTTTGCGTTACT